>ML778698.1:1238673-1253326 GCA_009831015.1 Picea engelmannii
TGGAGGGTATACCCACGATTATGTGTGGGAGCTTGCACCAGGGTGTAAGTCCGTTAAGCAGGTCGTCAACGTAACTTTTCCACCCGCTCTATCTCAGCCCCTTCTTACTTTGTTCCCGCGACGTTGGATTTCATCACCAACTAATGCGTTCATTGTGAGAAGGTTTTGTTTGTTTGCTTGCTTCCTAGATTTTTAGCGTGTGTTGTTTGTTTTTCCCTAGTGGACTCTAGATTGGATTTTTGTTTTTCATGGCGTCAGTTCCTGAAATGACCAATGAAGGAACCTCTGCTCCAGTGGAACCTTTTGTTTTTCCTTCTTACGGAAACATTGGTCCTCCTAACATCGCTACTTTGAGCCTTCCATGTCTCACAATTGGATTGTCGGTGTGGTTGTTTTCCACTCAGGTAATCCCGAATGCAGCAAGTGCTTCGGTCGTAATCACTTCTCCCCAAGAGCATCGACCTCATTTTGATCCTTCACCTTCCTCACCAGTAAGGTCTTCTTCGCCTTCTTTGCTTGCAAGGTCGCCTTCCATTTCATCTTCTTCGTCGAGTGAAAGTTCTGAACCTAGTAACTCGGTGAATAAGAAGAAGAAGAAAAGGAAGAATAAGAAGAAGAAAAATAATCAAGGATCCAAACTTCCAACCACTGTCAAACATGTTGGAAAACAACCAGTTACTGTTAGTCATGCTGGGAGTGTTGATGATGTCAAGATCGCCCAAACAACTCGTAAGCCCAAGTACCCTTGCAATCTTTGTAAGGGTAGCCATCTTCTTAAGGATTGCCCTAGTCTATCCAAGGTTATAGAAGTATGGTCTACACATCCTCGCCAACCCACGTCGTTAGCCTCTGAACAACATGTTGATGACTTCCCGTCGACCAGTCATGATACCGTTGGGAAGAAGAAAAGTAGAGTCAAGTTCCCGTGCATGTTATGCAAAGGGATTCATTTCACTCACCTTTGCCCTCGTATGGACGAAGCCTCCAAATTCCTGGAAGACATGACTGTTTCACAGCCTCAACTTCCAGTCGCTTATCACAAGATTTCTCTCAAACCACCTGTAGTTGATGGAATGATCACTCCGGTCCCTTCACCGATCAATCCGGTTGATCATGTCATCGATCTGGTCACGTCCTTAGTTGAACCAGTTGACAAATTGGTTGAGCTAATACCATCCTCGGTCAACCCCACTCTCCCGTTAGAGACTGAAACCCAAGCGGTCGATTCGTTTCCACCTGTCGACCCCATTCTCCCCTTGGAGAATGAAACTCAAGTGGTCCATATGATCTCTCCATCGGTCGATCCTACTCTCCCGATAGAGAGTAAAACCGATACTGCCCATGTTTTTCTCGTTGATACAGACTCTGTCGTGTCAGGGGTTATTCCTCTTTCTCCCTTGGAACCCCCTCCAGGTAATGAGGCTATCTGTTTTGATTGGGATGTACTAACTGGACCTCGTCTTCCCTCTTACATTCCTTTCCAGATTACAGTACCGGTTTGTGGTCGGGATGTTACCAAAACATTGATAGATGAAGGTTCGTCTGTTAGCATTTTGTCCTCTATTGCTTGGCAAGCTTTGGGTTGTCCTCCACTTGCACCGGTTACGCAGAATTTGTTAGCTTTTAACAGAAGAACCAGTCAACCTTTAGGGACCCTTCCTCAGTTTCCTGTAACTTTGGGAGGGAAAACTGTCTTTATTGACGTCATGGTAGTCCAAGATCCCTTGTATTTTTCTTTACTCCTTGGGCGAGATTATGTATATGCCATGAAAGCTATTGTCTCTACTCTTTTTCATGTGATATCTTTCCCTCACGATGGACGAGTTGTGACTATTGATCAACTTTCATTCATTGACCTCGCCTGGATTTCCTCCCTGAATGGTTCTTTTATGCCAACAGTATCGCCCCTGCCATAGGTCAATTATGTGGCGTTGTCGCCCATGGCTTCGACTTCTGATGACTTAGATCCAGTAGTTGACATGGTGATCTCTTCGATAGGGTTGTTAGAGCCTGATCTCTTTACTCTTGTCGCGACCCTCAACATGGTGTCTTTCCAGAGTGTGTTTCTTCCTTCCAGTGAAGACCTCTTGGAAGCCATGACTGAGTTTTGTCCCCTGACATGGTGTCATTCCAGAGCATTGTCCTCTTGGAATCCATGATCAAGAAGAGAGGTTACGAGGATAGTTTTTGCATCTCTGCGGCAACCTCGTTAAAAAATGAAACAGAGGTTTCGAGGATAGTTTTTGCGTCTCTGAGGCAACCTCGTTAAAAAATGAAACAGAGGTCTAGGGATTGAACCTGGTCTTTCGAGGATAGTTTTTGTGTCTCTGTGGCAACCTCGTTAAAAAATGAAACCACTTTTGAGGATAGTTTTTCATCTCTGAGGCAACCTCGTTAAAAAATGAAACAGAGGTCTTCGAGCATAGTTCTTGTTTCTATGTCAAGCTCGTTTAAAAATGAAATAGTTTTTCCCCCTATCTTTTTTGAGTCAAGTCCTTCGTCTAGTATTTGAAGCTTCATTTCATTCTCCTTTGCAGTTGGATGAAACGAATCTTGGGGGGGAATTTGACCTCAGCCTCTGGACTTCATGCTGAAGTTTGAGCCGCTAGTGTCTTAAGCTAGGGGCTAAGTACCAACCATCCATATGTTATGCGTTGGGAAGTCGCAAGCATAGTTTTATATGGTTCAAGCTTGTGTAAAAATGAAACCACCTACCTCAAGCATAGTTTCCTCTGGTTTAAGCTTGTGTAAAAATGAAACCATGTTCAAGCATAGTTTTGTTTAGATTTTAATCTTGTGTAAAAATAAAATCTATCCCAAGCATAGTTTTGTTTTTTTTTCAAAGCTTGCATAAAAATGAAAACAATCCCAAGCTTAGTCTTTGTTCTTTCTCATGCTCGTAAATACATGAGAATAAGTTACCAAGCTTAGTCTTTGTTCTTTCTCATGCTCGTAAATACATGAGAATAAGTTACCAAGATTAGTCTTTGTTCTTTCTCATGCTCGTAAACCAATGAGAATGTAACCGAGTATACTTTTATCACTTTTTCAGTCTCATAAAGGTTATATGAAAAAGGAACCCCCTGGAGTTCCCTTTAAGCTCTTTTCAGACTCTCTAAACATGAAAAGATTGCCGAGCGATCTTACTATTTTCACGCTCGCTAAAGTATTTGAAGTGTGCGTCCTTCGAGCGATAGTTTAACCCTTTTTCGGTCTCGTTGGACTACTGTACGAAAAAGGAACTGAGAGAGTTCTCTTTTAAGTGTTTTTCCAAACTCTATAATCTTGAAAAACCTTTGAGTTTTCTTTCTTTGGACTCATAAAACAAACATTGAAAGGCCCATATGGGACATGAGTTCTCTTTAAGTGTTTTTCAGACTCTCAAAACATGAAAAACCCCCAAGTTTTCTATCTTTGGACTCGTTAAACAAACATTGATAGACCCATGATGGGACCGAACCACTCCTTCCTAGGGTTCGTTAAACATACTCCGAGGGACTCATCCGAAGGATGAGCTTACATTATAAGCATATGTTATCCTCCTCAAGCTTGCGTAAAAATAAAGAGGTACTCGCCAGAGATGGTGGGGGAAAAATTGGGGAAGAAATGTATCTAAACCTGTATTCCATGAAAGAGTCACTTTTGAACATGACACCCTTTCACTCGCCTTGTGTCTAGGTTGGAAAATCTACTTGTCTCCTGATCATAATCCTATAAGATTACAAATTGGTCTGTGATCCTTGTTGTTGAGTCAGTGTTTCCAAGACAGTTGTCGTGTCATCAATATGTTCAAAGAGAGGTTCAAACCGGAAAGCCTTCTATTGCGTCGGCCATTTCTGCAGTCTGTAATCCTTCTATTGCGTCGGCCATCCCTGAGTCAGTCCTGAATCACTTGTTACTCTGATCTACATCAAATCTTGTTACTTGTTTCGTGTCATTGATGTGGGATGCATTAAGGCCCTCCTGTGACGAGTCTTTTCCTGTCGACTTCAACTCATTATCCAGGAATTAGACTTAGAAACCAATTGGTACCTTGGAACTTCCATGCCTCAATGGCAGGTTTCCTCGCTTTCAACAATGGGTTTTCATTATTGACCCCTGATCGGGAGATTCCGCCGAGTGTTCGACTTCAGCTCATTAATTCACATTCGTTGGATTGTACTAGAGTACCTTGGGAGTCATTTACATTAATGGTGATTTACCTCGCACTTATTAACGGTATACACTAATGACCGGTAATAAAGTGGTTTCTACCATGTTCGACTTCAGCACATGTATTCACGTGGTTAGATTCGTACTATAGGGTGACGGGAGTGAAGACCCTGGATCTAATCTCTTTGTCCAGGTTGCATTGGAGTATATTCAGTGTACTGTTGCATAGATCCACATTGTATGTCTGGTGGCTATGTTCAAATTTGAGTCTTTAACACATAGATCCACAGTGTATTTTTGGTGGCTATGTTCAGATTTGATTCATATTGGCATGGATCCACAGTGTATGTTTGGTGGCCATGACCTGTCTTACTTGACATGGATCTTCGCATGTCGGCATTTATGCTTTGAGTCATTTGTATTATGAGTATGGGAATGCCTACCTCAGTGATGATATATTATTATATTGTATTTCCTCATTTGTTGGCAGGTTTCCGACCGACTGTTCCTAGTTCCCTACACACACTCGACAAAGTATTTCAGCTATCACTCTGTTCTAACTTCATACTTTGGGGGGATCTCTGTTACACATTATTTTCGTCATCCATATGATCGTTAATGATGTAAACCTATTTGTTGCCTTCAGAGGGGTCAGTGGCCTGAGTTCCTAAAGAGAGAAGGAAGAAAAACTTTTCCTGAGATAAGAAGTTGCATTTTCCTATGTAAAAACCTTATAAAAAGGGATGTTCGCAGGTTGCTATATAGGCAGGGTGCGAGAATGACCAATTCTCGCAGGTTGCACTATAGCCAGGGTGCGAACAGTTCGCAGGTTGCACTATAGCTAGGGTGCGAACATTCCAGCACGTGGGAAAAACATACGGTTTCTTGAATCTTCTAGAAGGAGAAGCTTCTATGGTGAGGTGGAATCCGAATGGTTTGGATCTTACTCGCTTTCATGATTTAGTGGTATCATCCTAACCTCCTCACCTTATCTTCTTCAGCTTATAAAAGGAGAGAAGTTCTCATGGAGAAAGTTAGCTTTTGTGTAGCTTGAGATTTTGTGAGCTTTTGTTCTTTGGCTTGGAATTATTAGCTTGCTTAGAGTGGCTTTGAGATTTGCTTTGTCAAGATAGATTGTGAGTAGCTATCAGATCTGTGGTTTCAGAATCTTTGGAGCAAGAAGTGTGTGGGGAACGAAGGACGGTAGGAAGGGACCTTGCGACATCAAGGCAATGGTTGTAAGTTTCTCTTTCAATTAATATGATACAGTAATATGTTTCTTTCCCATAAAGTTAGATCTACTTTATTACATAACTCCTTGATCATATGTATAGATTACCTATTGAATATATTAATTTGCTTCTACTTCGATTGGTTTGTATTGTTGTGATTGGACAACACAAGAGCGTCGAGGCGGAGCAAGGAAAAACAGAGATCTAAGGAGAGCGTTCATAAGGTATGTCCACTATCCTTTTCTTTTAGTTCATTCAATAATCTAGATCTAGGGAAAGAGTAGTATTATGTCTTGTTTTGCTCTAGATCCAGGTGGATCTAGGGAGATCGGTTTGTGTCCGCACTCATGGATTTATCCAGAAACAGTCTTGGTAAGTCAACAAGATGGAGTCAATTTCTTGGTTCATGGAGTCAATTTCTTGTTTCATGGCTTGAACCCATTGTGGCTCCTTAGATGCTTCCTTAAAGGATGTAGGTTGACATGACATTAAAGCAAAAAGATTATGTTGCTCAAAGTCATCCAACTGTTGATGGATTTCTCTCAAACTTCGAGTTCTCTGATTCTGTGGTTCAGAGAGTGATTCTCTGTTGGAAGTTGAGTTATCTTGCGAGTTATATGGTTGTCCTTGTACCTGTAGTCTTGGAAGAGATGTTTGAGGTACTTGCTGTTCTGAATTTTCTGTGTTTTCAGAACTTGCCAGCAATGGATTTTGACTGTCCACTTGCTGATTTTCTAAATCATTCCAGAATTGGTTTTCCAAAAATTGTACATCTCTACTGAGAATTAATTTCTTGGTGATTGGATTGTAAAGCCTGTAGGCTTTAGATGTTTCACTGTATCCAGTGAAAATACATTTTTCACTTCTGTCATCAAGCTTCTTCCTTAATTCGGAAGGTATATGTGCATATGCTATGCATCCAAATGTCCTTAGATGAGCTACATTGAGCTTTGTCCCACTCAATGCTTCTTGGGGAACTTGCATGTGTAGACTGGTGGTGGGTGATCTGTTCAAAAGATAGACTGAGCATGCTATTGCTTCAGCCCATAAAGTATTTGACAAGTTTTTTTCTTTAAGAAGTGTTCTTTCCATATTCATGATGGTCTGATTTTTTCTTTCAGCCACTCCATTCTGCTGTGGAGTATACCTTATCGTTGCTTGCATGATGATGCCTTGAGATTTGTAGAAATTTGCAAATTCTCTGGAGTTGTATTCTCCTCCTCCATCTGACCTGAGTAATTTGAGAAATTTGTCACTCTAATTTTCAGCTTCTGCTTTGAATTCATTGAATTTTGTAAAAGTTTCAGACTTGTGTCTGAGAAAATAGATCCATATTTTCCTGCTGAAATCATCAATAAACGTTAGAAAGTAAAAACTACCACCTATTGAATCTGTTTTCATTGGTCCACATAGGTCAGAGTGAACAAGTTCAAGATGTTGTTTGGCTTGATTGGAAGACTGTGGAAAACTGGTTCTCTTGTGTTTTCCAAGTATGTAGGACTCACATGGGGGAATTTGCTCTTTAAAAATAGGTAGACCTTTGACCATGGAGTTTTTCTGAAGAAGACTTAGACTCTGAAATGGTAGATGTCCAAATCTAGTATGCCAAACCATTGTTTCATTCATGGTTGATGCATTATGTGCATAAGGTTGACTCAGATTTGCAGTTCTGAGGGTGAGGGGAAACATCCTATTGGGAGTCATATAGATTTCAGAAATCAATTTTCTGCTGGGTTTTCTATCATAGATTTTGCAATATACTCCCTCAAAAAGTACCTTATATCCTTTTTCAATGAGTTTTCCTACACTTAACAAGTTATGTTTCAAGTCTGGAACATGGTAGACATTACATATGTCTTTCTTTACATTCTGTTGAGTAAGAATAGGAACAGTTCCTCTTCCTTGAACTTTGACTAAATAGTCATTTCCAAGGGTAATATCAGATGAAATTGAAGAATCAATGATGGAAAGTAATTCTTTGTTACCTGTCATGTGATTGTTGCAGCCATTGTCCAGCAACCAGAGATCTTTAGGTTGTTGTTCAGTTTTGTGGCATGAGAGAAACATGCCACCTGAGTTTTCTCCCGTGTGATTTGACACATGTGCTCTTCCTGAGAGCTGATCTACCTGCTTCTTCTTGCATTCAGATTCATAGTGCCCGTAATTTTTGCAGTAATAGAATTGTAGGCTTGATTTGTCATTTGATGTTCTTCCTCTGCCTCTTTGAGGCTGGAAATTCTGATGTTGACTTTGTTGTTGATTTTTGTGACCTTGGAAATTGTGATTTAGATATTGTTGTATATTTCCTCCACTGGTATGAGGGTTACCCTGGTTGTTCCCTCTTCCTCTACTTCTTCCTCTGCCTTTCCCTCTTCTGAATGAGAATTGAGATTGGAAGCCATTTGAGATTGACTCATCTGTGAGATGTAGTCTTGTCTCATGTGTCACCAGAGAACCAATTAGTTCATCTAAATCTTGACAAATCCTTGGATTCAAGGATGGCTGTTACAACCATTTCAAATTTCCTGGGTAAACTTCTGAGAATTTTCTCAACTATTCGTTGATCAGTGATGGTTTCACCAATGAGTCTGATCTGGTTTACGATTCCCATGACTCTGGTCATGAACTGATCTACAATTTCAGACTCTGTCATCCTGAGAGTCTCAAATTGTGTCCACAAGGAATACAGTTTAACTGTTTTTACCCTGTCATTTCCTTGGTAGGACGTTTTGAGGATGTCCCAGGCCTGTTTAGAAGTACCAACGCTTGTGATTTTTGAAAAAATTGAATCATCCACAGAATTTTGTATCCATAATTTTGCTTTGTTTTCTTTGTTCCTCAGAGTTGCCTGAGCAATTCTCTGGGCATTTGTCATGGCAGTGAGGACGGCTGGATCTGGTTCCACATATCCAAGATCCACTGGTTCCCAGCACTCTTGTTCTTGCAAGAACGACTTCATTCGAAGAGACCATAACTCATAGTTCTTTCCCAGAAGAATTGGACCCTGAGTTGGTCCTAGGTTGCTAGATGATGCCATTTCAAAAAAAATTGCAGAAGAAATAGAGGGAAAAATTCGTATTTACCTCCAATCTCAGAAACGTCGATTTGTCGATGGCCGATGGGAGCTTATCGGGCTTGAATGGCCCTGGGTCTCCTTGCAATGTGACCACGCGCTTTTATGTTAATGGTGCTATGGGCTTTTCCTGTTATTTTGTCTTTCAAAATGCCGAAACGTGAAAGACGCCTTTGGACAATTCAACGGTCTAGATCTTGTGTGATCTGACGGTCCAGATCTTATCAGGATTTCATGATTTCTGATGTAGAGGTTTTCTGTCTCCTCGATTCCGCGATCGCCGATTTTCCGATGGCGCTGTCCAGTAGGGATTTTTCCCGATGGCTTCAATCTGCGACACATGTCCTCCTATGATGGACGTACCTGATCTCTTCTTCGCGAAGTTGAGACTTCAAATGCACCGGACGTCTCGTCGTTAGGATCCGCGATTTTTCGAATCCTGGAATACCGATGAACTCTTCTTTCGGGAAATTTTCCGAAAGCCTCGATCTTTGCCACATGTCCTGAACAGATGGACGGCTCAGATTTGCATCGAGGATTTCACTAGAAAGAAACCCGATCACTTGTTCTCAGGTTTCATGATTTCCTGAATCCCGATATGCCGATGGCCCTTTCCTCTTCAGGACTTTTTTCGAGTCCCCATATTTACGCCACGCGTCCTTGAAGGATGGACGGTCCTGGTTCAGCCTCGGTATATCGTGACTTGCGATGCTCGAAGTTTCTGTCAACGTGAAACCCCGATTGCCGATTCGCTGACGGCGCCCTCGATCTCCGCCACGTGTCCAGGAGATATGGACGGCTGAGATCTGATCGAGATTTCGCGTATCGCGATTTCGTGAGTTGCGATGTCAAATTTCTTTGACAACTTGAAACCCCGAATGCTGATATGTCGACGGACGCTACGATATTCGCCACGTGTCCGGAAAAACGGATGGCTGAGATCGTATCGCTATATCGTGTATCGCGATTTCGCGAGTTGCGAGGTCCCGTTGCAATGGTCTTTGAAAACCCTGAACTCCGAAATGTCGATATGAAGATGCGTTGGTCTGCTGCCACCTGTCCTCTGAAATGGATGGATGTGATCGTTTCGGGATTTCGTGATTTCACGTATCGGAGTTTTTGGAGAGAAGATTCTTTCGCTCGTCCAACTCCCGATTCCCGATTTTGCGATGGAATAGGATCTCGCCACGTGTCTCTTGATGGACGGTCAAGATGACATCGGGATTTCACAACTTTACAAGTCGAAATCACTCCTGTGTGTTCTAGAGGGTTAAACCTCGTGCACTTTCTCACTGATCCAACGACTGTCGGTCCTTTGCGCAAGATCTAACGGCTGAAATTCTTTCACCTTTTTCGCGCTCTCCTTGTCCCTTTTGGACTGGTTTCCCGCCTCGAATCTGTTCACAGGATGACTCTTATGGCCTCAGTGGCTGATCATTTCACTTGTGGAATAAAGATTCGTGAATCTTTCAAAGATTCGTGAATCTTTCAAAGATTCGTGAATCTTTCAAAGATTTGAAAGAAATACACGAATTCTTCGTTATCTACTACAATCTTTGATAGATTTGAGCGATTTCTTGAACTCTTTAAACAATTCTGCCTTTCGCATGAATCTTTAACAATTTGGAACATTTTCTTCAAGTTCTTTAAGCGAACTCTCGTTGCACAAATCTCCTGCGTCAATCTTTGACGATTCTTCAAAAAAAATTACAAAAATCTTTTCTGTTTCTTCTTCTGCGTTCTCTTCGTCCAGGATCTTTCGAGCGTTGTATGCTCTGCTTCCTCCGCAAGCTTCTTACGGAGATCTTTTAAAGAGTATTACGAACAACTCTCCAAGCCTTGTGAAAATACTGTGTCGCATGCTCTCAAGATCCGTGAGGCTCTGGGCTGTGAGGATCGAGTTGCTCTCCCGACTGTGTGAAGAGGCTTACTGTTGTAGCTCTGATACCATGATAAATTGTGAAGCAAAGAGAAATGCAAAGAGAAGAGAATAGAACAGTATATTGAAATGTATATACAAGTACAGAAGAAGTACAGAACTTAGAGAACTTGGTTACAATGTAAGATGGTTGAGCTATATATGCTCAAGCAGGACAAAAATAGAAAGTACAATTGTCCAGTACAGATGGCAGTGTACGGTCATACTGTTGAGGGTACAATATATTTAACATTTTCATTGGTTAAGATGAGATAAGTTCGTTGATCAATGAAGAAGATTCGCCGATGGTAACCAAGTAAAATCACAGAGGCGATGAGCGGAAAAATTGTTGGGATGTAGTTCCCATAAAACTCTTAGGGAAGGCACGCCAACTCAGAGATCTTGAAGACAAAAATTGTAGGGGTAGCACCCAAAAATTCAGAGACCAGATAATCAACTCATAAATTTTAAGAGGGACGAGTCGGGCGAGTGACTACCTCAATGCAGAGGAAAAACCTCAATGAAATCTCAATTTAGAATTTAATAATGCATAAATTACCCCATATATATATATAATCAACACTTAATACATTGCGACTTCAATGGAAATAAAATAAACTTAATACATTGCAATTACAAAATTTAGTGAGGAATATCGTAACCGAAGGCAACAAAGTCAAATATGTCATTTCGTGTTTGTGACCATCCAACTCCCCGTTTGCTAATTGTGAAGACTCCACCGGTACTTCCTAGCCAATGCTAGGGGTACTCTTCTTCCCCCTTAGCCCCCCGAGCCACAAAGGGGTTGGTAAAGGTTGAGCTACCTCTCTCTTTCTCAAGATGGGTATCCCAACTCTCATAAGTCAATTAGTCAAAGAAATTTTGGCAGCATAACTTTACGCATACTAGTTATGATCCATTCCTCTCCTCAACCATTTCTTTTATGTAATTTTATTAGAGACCACTTGCTATTTCACATTTTAATTCATTTTATTAAAAATTAATTAGGAGTTACTCCCCCCGTACACTTGTCACCCATTCCCTTGGTTGCACCAACAAATTCACCATTTATTTTAATTAAATTTCAATTTCCCTCACCCATCTTAAAAGAGCTCCTAAAAACACTCATAGTTGTCCCTTGTTCCCTTTATTTCCCATTTATGTATGATGCCTTTCTAAAACAGAGTTGAGTTAAAATAGGGAACATATCCTATTTAGACTAGACTTTATAGACTCTTCCATACTTACACATTCTTTTATGCTTTATTCCCTTCTTAATTTAATTTCTAATTTGTTATTTTATGCACACATGTGTATTGAATTACTCTTTAGGTTTATTTTATTTTCGTTTATTTACTAAATTGATTTAATTCACCCCTCATTAGTTATTTTATAAAGTTTGTTTTTGACCTCCCAGTAACCTAAACTTAGGCTTAGTTAGATTTTTAATTGAAAAATCTTATACGATTAGGGACTATGATTAATAAACTCATTCTATAATTAATTTATCAATTAATTAATTCAACAATGTTTAAGATTTTACAAGGTTTAACATTCGCTCAGTTTTCTAGGCCACCTACATGCATTGACTCATCCTTTTTTTTAATACCGCGATGTTTCGCTCAAGACACTCTCCGTGTTCAAAGGGTGTCACTCGCCTTTGTTTCAAATTTTAATTATGTGACATGCCCTTCAAGACGCATTATGTTTTCCAAGGATGCCACTCACCTTTTTTTCAAATTTTAATTATGTGATGTGCCCTTCAAGACACACTACGTGTTCCAAGGGTGTCACTCGCCTTTGACTGATTTTGGTAGTTTTCCAACCCTTGGAGTCAATACTCCGTCAGGAAACCTTGTAAGAGACTAAGGGCCTCTAAGGAATAATGACCCTACTTTATTGCACACCCCTTAGAATCTTCGTGAGAAACTGTCTTAGTTTTCCCTCATGACATCGTGGATCTCTCAAACTAGGTAATCATTAACTTTCATTTCGAGCCACAACGAGAGTGTTAGTAGGCTGTGGCAGGGCTATTGTCACACCTCTCCCTCAATATATGGTTGTTGTGCATGGCCCCTTTACTCCTTATGTGAGTTTGATTATGAAGCACTTGTGAGCTTGCATCCATCAACAAAACATTGTCAATGATCCATAAACAACATCATAATATACCTGATCATATGTCACATATGAATAAATAGAAATACCCAACCATATACATGCCACTCCCTGAATCGATCCAAAGTCCAATAAGGTCCATTGATGCCATCAACATCCTCAATCTGTCAAGTGTCCTTCACACTCAAGAGAAACCCGTCAATAACACATGTCTACACATAGATATAAAATAACATAACATCATAATCCATAAACATCATCATTGGAATCCATAAGTGAAATAGACAACCATATACAAAACCGGATCACTTGCACGCAAGTGTCCTCAAAGAATAAGTCAATTCATGTGAAAGCAAGAGCAGGATGTTATAGGATCCTATTGCCCACAAAATCATCATGGATTGAGATGAAGTGTTTGATGAATATTCTTTTATAAAATCAAACATAGTAAAATATGAAAGGTTCAAAGCATGACTGGTAGCAGAAGGGTATTTGGTAAGTATTGGTTTCCATGAATGTTTCTGGCCAATTATTAATTTATCTTATTTCTATTCATGTTGTGTTAACACTAGTTGTGTCTTGAGTTAGTACAACTAGATGCTAAAATTGTTTTACGTGGATTTTTTTGGATAATGATATGTATATGGAACAACCGTAAATGTTAGTTCAGGATCAAAACAAAATATTTGTTTGTAAACTCAAGAAATTGTTGTATGGCCTGAATCTAGAGAAGGAAATGGTACAAGCTCTTTGATTCCTTCATGGTGAGCCAAATTTTACAGTAAGTGAGTATAGCCATTGTGTTTATGGTATATTCATTATCTTGGTGTTATATGTTATGTTTGTAGCAAGCACAAGCATGTTTGATATCAACAGGTTGGCTCAGTTGGTTAGGATGGTTGTTATGAAGGATCTAGGAGCATTGAAACAAACCTTGGGCATGGAAATACATAGAGACGGGAAATATGGTAAGCTTGGTTATCACAACATAAGTATGTGGTGATGATACTAAAAACATTCGGTATGAATAATCTAAAACCGGTAAAATCCCTTTAGCTTTCCATTGTAAGTTTTCTTCAGATTTATGTCCTAACTAATGAAGAAGAATAGGGTTATATGTCTCGGGTATCATATGTTAGTAGGAAGTTTGATGTATGTGATGAAATGCTCATCATTTCACATGCAATTGGTGTTGTCAGTAGACACACGGAAAAACCAGGTGAAGAGCATGGAAATGGGTGTTGATAGACTGTGATGGAAATGGTCAGTATTTCACATGTAGTTGGTGTTGTGAGTAGAAACATGGAAAAACAAGGTGAAGAGAATGGAAATGTGTGCTGATGATTGTGATGGAAATGGTCAGTATTTCACATGTAGATGGTGTTGTCATTTGATACATGGAAAAACCAGGTGAAGAGCATGGAAATGGGTGCTTCTGTATCTTAGAAGCACAAAAGCACAACTATCACCTACAATGATTGAAGTGATTTAGTCTATGGTTATAATTCAAAATATTTCGACAAGAGGAGACCTATCTCAGGTTATGTCTTGGAAAAATGCAAGGATCTATTGGGTAAATTTGTACAAGTACAGGATGAGGTGTTTTGTGGTGGTCAAAGCATTGTGAATTTGACTAACAATCCACTGTATCAAAATGGGACAGTGCATCATTTTATAAGACATGTTACCAATGGAGGAAAATGGCCCATACTGGAGTAAATAGTGGAAACATGTTCACATAAAAATACCATTAGAGAAGTTGCGGAGCTGTGATGGTGTTTTGATTCTCTTGGCTTGCATAAAAGGTGATGAATAAATTTGGGCATGATATATCAGGTAAATTGTTGTCAAGGTGGATATTGTTTTAAATGTGCCAACTAATTTTCCATGTGGATTGGATCTTAACTCTTAGTATTCTGTAGTTAGCTATCAGCTAAAAATAGAATATGCATGCATGCACACTAAATTGATCAGTTTGTGTAACTCATTGATGAGTTTGTAATCAATTAGTATAACTGTCTGATAGATGCTATATATATATATATATATATATATATATATGTTAAGCCCTAATGTTGGCTCATTACCCCTTAATTGGGGCATATTATATTAGTAATGTTATTTTATTTATGTCGGCTTTAGGCCATTAGTTGTAATTAT
>ML778698.1:1257645-1281288 GCA_009831015.1 Picea engelmannii
TTTTAAGACTACAACCATACAAACAGATGTCCCTTAAGCAAGCCAAGAAGGATAATAAATTATCACCAAAGTACTATGGACCTTATAAGGTGTTGCAAAAGATTGGTACTATGGCATACAAATTGGAGTTGCCTGCATCTTCATGAGTACACCCAGTTTTCCATGTTTCATGCTTGAAGAAGGTTATATGTGACAAGATCCCAGTTCAAACCATATTGCCAGAACTTGACGAGGAAGGAAAAATCATATTGGAGCCTGAAGCCATCACTGACACAAGAATTCGCCAGCTAAGGAATAGATCCATTTCAGAGTATCTCATTAAATGGAGGAAACTATTGGCTGAATATTCCACTTGGGAAGATGAGTCTTTTATACAGAAGAATCCAGAGTTACTCAAGCATTGAAGACAACAATTGTCTCAAGGGGAGGGGCATGTTAAGCCCTAATGTTGGCTCATTACCCCTTAATTGGGGCATATTATATTAGTAATGTTATTTTATTTATGTCGGCTTTAGGCCATGAGTTATAATTATACCTCCTAGTCTCCTATATATACCAAGGAGACATTTTCATTTTGAATCATCTTGTACTTGAACATTTAAGTGGGGTAAAAGGATGTTGCCCCCTCGAAGAGGCTTATTATCTGAAATTATATCTGTTTCAAGGCGTTGAGTAATTTTCCTGAGGTTTTTTCATGCTATATTGAGGTTTGGTTCTTAACAATATATATATATATATATATATATATATATATATATATATATATATATATATGTAGAGCTGTTATATATCTATGCATTGATAGCACTACGTGATGACTGAGAGGATTTTTGTAAGCCATTCATTTTGCTACATTAATTCTCCTTTCATCAATAAGAATATCGATTATCATCGCCCCATGGTTTTTTCCCTTAAAATAATTTTTCCATGTAAACATTGTGTTCTCTTTGTGTGATTGATGTTGTGTTTTTTTTTCTATTAAATCTTGTTGACTTTATGCTTCAACTTCCCTACAAAAACCCTTTATAAAATCATTTCTCGTATACTCTCCTCTTTTAGATTCGAAGGATTAGTTTTAATTATGCATGCACTTTCTCTCTCCTCGAGGGCTAGTTCATTTAGTGTAAAGAAACCCTTACATGTTGCATGCATGAAAAATCCCATGTCGTAAGCACAATTTGCATGTGTCATCTACGTGGAAGAGCTTCAATACTTTCTATATTCAAGAGATTTTAAATTAATCTATTCTAAATCCAACATAAATCGTCTCTCTCTTTCCTTTGGATCTGGAGTCTACGTGTACTTCTTTTACATACTCATAGTTGAGACATTGATTCAACAACATGATTTTGTAAAATTCAAACTCTGCTTTTAATATAGGTATAGTCTTTACAATAAGAGAGCATATTTTTAATTTAAATTTTAAATACTTATAATGTTAATTTTAAAATCTTCTTTAAGGTGTGTTTTGTAATTTTCAACTGTAATGTTCGTATATATTTAAACCTTAAAATATTTAAGGTGTGTTTTTAATTTTCAAATGTAATGTTCCTGTGGACAAATTGACATTATGATTATGTTATATTTTAATCATTTAAAGCTCATGTAATGATAGAGATGATTAAATGTTAATTTTTTTTAAAACTATTTTTGTATAGGTTAGAGCCATGAAAGGATAGATCATGGAGATCTCTATGTTACTTATTAGTCCCTGCTAAAGGCGTAGAGGGACTATAGTGATCGATAATTCGTCGACTTCATATTAGTTTGTCGTTTGACTAAAAATATTTGCATAATCTCTATTTTTGGAACTAGCGAACTAAAAACATTGATTTGTATATAATAAAAAATACCATATATTTCATGATCTGATTGGATAACAGAATGGAGGTCTTATTTCCAGCTTCACTATTGCCAATGTTTTCTATGTTAGCATATCCAAAGTTTTTGATCATATGCGGTGTTTCTAAATTTTTACTATTTTTTTGAAATGTTTGGATATCCAAAGTTTTGAACATAGAGAGTCAATTTTTTATTAGTTGACTTCATATTAGTTTGTCCTTTGAATAAATTTTTTTTTTGAATAGGCTCTATTGTTTGAACAATTGTTGCTAATTTTTTTTTGGTTGTTATAAAATAATACAATAATTATTTTTTTTCGTACGTAGTAGACCTGCCACAACGCATTCTTTATTAAATGTATACACAACAGTCTTGATAGACTTAAATGTTTACCTAACAAGCCTCACAGCCTTAAATGTTTACTTAACAGGCTTCTTATAATACATTTTCCTCTGAATTTTTTTATGCAATGTTCTTTATAGTGAATATGGGCAATATTGTTCTTTAGCGACATTACTGGTTCACTGGTTGATGCTTGCTCCTTTGATTTTTTGTTTGCCTTTTATTGTTGTTCTTGTTTTCCTGTTGGTCTTGTTGCAGTTTGCATGCTTGGGATTCTACAACCGCAATTGGAGGTGACCTTCTATCATTCCCCATTGATAGGTGGGTTTCGATGTCGTGTTTAACTTCCTATTCGTTGTTTGTTGTTTTCTATTTGCAGTTTTCAGGTGATAAATTCCACTACTGAGGATGTCTGAGTCAAAATCCTCTTGCATAACATCTTTGTATGTGAGGAGAAAATACGATTTAGTTTTCGTATACGTCATTGTGGTTGCGATGGAGGTGTTTTCTGTGTCGAACATTGGCGATCAAGAACGAGATGAAGACAAAATTACAATCATGCTTCTCTGGTCATTGTAATCATATAAAAAGATGGGATGTAAGAGGATTTTGATCGCTCCCAGTATTGAAAAATACCAATTGTGAAAACTACAACTTTCTTAATTGTTTGTAGAATGGGAGGCCTTTGGACAGACCTCACAACCTAAAATGTTTTCTTAGCAACTGTGTTACAATAAATTTTCGTCTGAATGTTTTGATACAATATTGTGTCTAGTGAATTTGGCTAATATTGTTCTTCATCAGCATTCCTGGTTGGTTGGTTCATGTTTGCTCCTTGGTTCGTTGGATGCTTCTTATTGTTGTTTGATTCAACTTTGTAGAGTTGAGGTCCTGCATCTATAGTTGGGCCTTCTGGTGCTTGTTCATTGGTTTTTTATTTGCTTCTTTCTCTTATTTGCTTCAACTTTGCAACGTTGGGGTCTTGCGTCTGCAGTTTGACCTATTGTTCCAGTTTGCAGGCTAGGGGTTGCGCTTATGTCCTTATCCATTCACTGGTGGGTCTTGGTGTTGCGGTTGCATTCCTGCATTTCTTAACAAACCTGTTGCAATACATTTTCGTCCCCCTTTTTGTTTTTCTTCTGCAATGTTGTCTGTAGTGAATATGGGAAATATTGTTCTTTGGTGGCATTGTTGGTTCACCGGTTGTTTATTTCTCGTTGCTTGTTGACTATTTTCTTGTTTTCCTATTGTTCTTGTTGTTGTTGTTGCGGTTTGCACGCTTGGGATTTTGAAAATGCAATTGGAACTACACTTTTGTCATTCCCCATTGACGAGTGGGTTTCATTTATAGGTTTAAATTTGTGTTCGTTCTTTGTTGTTTGCTATTTCCTGTTTGCAAGTGAAAATTTTAAATGCTGGAGATGCCTAAATCAAAATCCTCTTCTTGAACATGTTCGTATGCGAAGCGAAAAAATGATTTCCATTTTTATATGTCACTGAGTGTTATGGAGGTGTTCCAATTGTGGATGTAGAATGACAACCTTGTAAAACTACAACTTCCTTAAAAAATTTCATAGTGGGAGGCCTTTGCATGGTCCTCGCAGTGTTACATGTTTACCTGCCAGGCCTCACAGCCTGAAATATTTTCTTAACAGACGTGTTACAATATATTCCTATGATTTTTTTATACAATCTTGTCTACAGTAAATTTGGACAATATTGTTCTTCACCAAAATTCCTAGTTGACTAGTTGATGCTTGCTCGTTGGTTTGATGGATGTTGCTTATTGTTGTTTGATTCAACTTTGCAGATTTGAGGACATGTAGCTGCAGTTAATCCTCTTCATACTTGTCCACTGGTTTCTTCACAAACACATCTCCACTTGGAAAACACAAATTGGAACACGATTTTACAATTGGGCCACCAAAAAATACTATTAAGATAAAATAATATGAAAAATTTGCAGTAGATATAAACAACATCTCTTTTGACTTGAACCAGATTTTGTCGAGCTCCAACTATATTTCATAGCTAAGTATGTTTTTCCCATAGTTAATGTGTTTCTATGGTTTTATAGTTATGAGACTAAGTGTTGTTGTGTGGGGGATAAAGTTCTTGTCTTCGTTTATTTTTCCTCTTCTAAACTTACTTGTTTTTCCATTTTGTTCTTCCCCTCTATTATGTGTTTTAGGTTCTATACTTGGTCCCATTTCTATGCTCGCAGGTTCCCAGGGTGGTGGGTTCACATTTTTGTGCTAATGTCTTTCTTTAATACTGTGCATATATTACAGGTTGTCATATTTGGGAATATGCTTGCATATGGAAATGCCACCTCATGTTATTAGTAACTATTCAACACACATATTCAAAAATATTGGTTCTATACTTGGTCCCGTTTTTGTCCTCACCGGTATCCAGAGTGGAGAACTGAAAAATCCTCATGTCTATATATATCTTCACATCACGAGTCTGACCGACCTCCATTTGTTTGCATACTTATCCAATTTTATGAACATGGGTTCACGGATAGGCGCTATTGAACTCTGGTGCCCCGTGTTCGGGGTATAGATCTTGCACCCAAAACTTTGGTGATCTACAATTCGACCCCAGAATCACTCTACCTATGATGACTCCATATGTACGACCTGCCTTTCCATAGTTAGATGAGTCTTCAAAGTTCTATGGGTTAAAAAAATTTTAAAAGCATTTTTCGCTCCCCTCCATCCCCACTGCCTTCTACCCTTCCCAATGCACATTAATTATGCTTTTACTAGTGACAATCCACCAGACATGTTCGAAAACATTGGCTTTAATAATAAAAAATCTCGAGGACATCTCCCATTAAAATGCATTAACAGACGAGTATTATGGGGTCTGATGATTTTTTTTGCATCCATCTTGAATTGGAAAAAAGTGTTGGTTTTTTTTTTTAAGGCATCATCATAGTAACAATGCAATATTGTACTACCACGTTGCCATCCAAAAATGACTTTATGTCATGTATCTCTTTAATACTGTGCATATATTACATGTCATATTTGAGAATCTGCTTGGATATTCAAAAAGATTGGAATTAATAAGCGAAAAAATTGAGGGAATCTACCATTAAAATGAATTAAACTAGGATTTATGGAAGATTATACTATCATCCTTCAGCATTCATTTTGAATACTTATTCCCATTTCTCTCTATCATTGAAGACTTGGGCTTTAAGGTGCCTTCGTTGTAATGTTCCTGGTCATCGACATGTGAGACAACTTAGAGATTCCATTCAGGCCCAATTGAAAGAAGAGGGAATGGTTTTATGTGACGTCAACCTTGAGTGAAAAAAATCTATTGGCCAACAAAAACTCAGACAAAAAAAAGGTTCAAGTATCTTATGATTGGCATTCTCCCTGTATTCGATTCTTTGGCTGGTCGAAAGGCCTGCCTAAAGATTTGTATGTTGAACTTCTTTGTTTTGTTACAGGAAATTGGAAGGGACTTTCAGGTCAGCTGCAAAATTCTCTTTCATTGAAGTATATAGATTCTTCCAACAACACAGATTTGCAAATGTATCAAATTCTACAGACCACACAAGAATTTATCTTTCGTCAGAGGAGTCGCACATATCGTGGCCTGCAAAATGGTCTGGAATATTCAGAAATGACGCCAAATGTTACTCCATTTGCGAATATACTTAGAAGGAAATTATAAATTTGGATCATCACGAATGTGAGAAACTGTATGGATGGTTGAATCAACATCCCAAAATTACAAAATTTTATATTTCCAAGTTTGTTGAGCGACTTCTAGGTGTGGTAACAAACTTAACAGAAAGTCAGATTCTTTATCAAAGTTTTTTTACCGCCCTCTGGATGTAGCAACAGACTCCACATACAATCAAATTTCTATCACTACTGCACATTTTTTCACTATTCCTATGCATATGATTGCATCTGGGTCAAACAACTTTCCGTTCTATGAAAGAATATTTTCCTTGTACTTGAAGGTGGGTATATAACCAGGGAACGAGGCTCTCAAAACTTTTTGATGCCTGCATCAACATGTAACTAAGAGAAGTTAATGGGAAGGAATTATGGATTATGGACTTTGAAACACTTTCTGAAGATTACTTTATACTACCACCTTCTGCAAGAAGTTTAACGTGTTTAGGTAATGATTTGGTTTATGAAAATCACCTTTTACTACCAACTTCATGTAATCATTTTTTTTTCATTCTATAAAAGAGACCTTGATGTAGTAGGATATTCCAGAGTTGTTTCCACCCAATATCAATCTTCCTGTTGTTTTCCTTGTTTTGAATGAGGAGAATCAATTTCTTCTATTGCAGTGGATCCGATATTTGAAGAAAAAAAGAAGGAATTGCTCGATGCTTGAAGTATTTCCTTGTCTAGATCAAATAAATATCCATGGCCTCACCGCAAGCGTTGCTTGAGTTTTTCATCAGGATTAAAGATCATTAAGGACATAATGCCTTCCTAGTCATACACTGCTTCCATCACCAACTTTTGTTTGTATAGGTTCTTTTATTTCTACCTTTGTAACGACCCTAGTTCGATAAATGTTTAAGAATTATAAAGTAAAATTAATTAAAGGATATAATTGTGATTAACTAGTTAAATATTCAACTACAAGTTACATTTAATGACATGAGAAATAAATTTAAGAGATCAATGTTATATGTTATAAAAATGGTTACGTACCCATCAAGGGATAACCTGTTAAAACATTAAAGGAAGGATAAGGGACATACACGGGGGTGGTTGAGGAGGTAACGACATGAGTTGGTAAAAGGGGGAATAAGGGAGGAAGGGAGGGGACGTGAGGGATATTCGACAGAGGGTGGATTCTGGGAGGATCATGAGATTTGCTGTGAGGAGAGAGTTTCTGGTTGTGGCTTTGATCAGTTGAGGCACCGAGTTGCTGGAGGTTTTGGGAATGAGGGCCAGGATATCCATAGATATCCTGGAGCTAGGTAGTTTTCCTAGTTGGTAGGGAGGATAATAGGTTTGAGCAGTTATTCTTTGTTTGTGGTAGGGTTGGTCTGTGCATCAGGTAGCAGGAAGGCAAAAACAAGGCAGAAAGGCAACAGAGGTTAGCATGAGAACCAGGTAAATTGTTAATTTATGTATTTGTTTCATTCTACCATGCAATCATTATTCATTGATAAATATAAGTAACTGAAGTTGTTGTTATGAAAATCAATATTACGTTATGATGTTATTGTCTCAGTTTATGAAATAAATTGCTTATGAAAGTATGTGATGTTTAGAAATATATGGTTGTTACACATGGTATCTGAGCGTCTTATTTCGAAATCTGGGCCTAAGGGCCAAAACCCCAAATGCTAACTCCAGCCACGCTTAACCTGTAAGCAAAACACATCAGTTGTGTTTTAATAGATTATGACAAGCAACATTCAACTTGACCCAATATGACTAATACAGTATCCGAAAATATACAGGTAGCACCCCTACATCACCCAAGCAAATAATATCATATATCACAAGCGACAGCTTTAGGCAATACCCTTTAACTGGATCGTGAATGGATAGTACAGTCTTAGTCTGAATATTTAAAGGAACGCCCTTTAAAATAAGTGGCAGCAAACCAGATAGTTTGAAGGATCACTTCCCACGAAATGGATACCATTAAAGCAGCTTGATAAAGCTATTAAGCACGAAAAGAGAGCTGGTAATATAATTTTATTTGAGCAATACTTGTCCATGAAGTTTCGAGTAAGATTGACACCTGAAATCGAAAAAAATGTCAAGGGAAAACTTTTGTCTAAGGCTTTAAGTTGGTAAGATTCAATAACTACATGAACTGCACTAAATAAAATGCAAGAGGATATTCGCAAGACCTGGGAAAGGCCTACTTCATCTCGAACTTACCTAAGTGAGGAACTGCCAATGCGCAGAAGGGAAAAGGGGACTCAGAAGAGATGCAGGAAGTGTGTAAACTACTTGCCTGTATTAGTCTCGGTAAATTTTAAATAATGTAAAAATCTCAAGAACAATAGGCCAATATAAATTTTAACCATGCCAAAGAGAGAAATTTCTACACCGCGTAGAGTTTCATGAAACTAATCATTATCCCAAAGGAGAGTTGTCTATTACGCAAAAGAACGGATCTGAGCCATCAGATCTCGAGTGGATCCCGTCATCCGTTGGATCTATCGAAGAAGCGAAAAACTTACGGTCCCGCTGGGAGTCCAAGCTCCAGGGGCCATGAACCGTTGGATCGTGGACCAGTTATCCGTCAGCCGTTGGATCGGATAGAATTCGCATGGGATTTCCCATCGGGATTTGAAGGATCGAGAATTATGGGGTCGAGTGTTTTTCAATAACTGAAACCCCGAAACCCCGGGAAGATCTGGGTCGTCCATCTGTTGGGACAGGTGGCAGGGAATCAAGAGTTCATCGGTATTCCGGAGCTTCAGGAGTCAAGGATCCGTGACCAGGAGAACCCCAGAACGGTGGAGGAGTCATGGTCGTAGAATCTCAAGGAGGACACGTGTCGCGTGACCACTAAATCAGGATTTTGGTCATTGGGGTACAGGTAAGTGAAGGTTCCTAGCTTTGTAAAGTAGCGAACCCTGAGAGTTGATCTGAACCGTCCATTATTTGGGACACGTGTCAGAACCCTGGAGAGAGTCGGGAATCGAGGAATCGGAGTTTTGGAGTACACATAAATCTTGTCACATGGAATCACGATCCGTGATTTCCCGACAAGATCTGAACCGTTCATTTTGGAGGACACGTGTTAGTAGATCTCGAGGAGTCAAAGATCTACGCTATCGGAGAAAACCTCGACAAGAGAGTTGTGTGGGCCACAGGTGGAACTAGTGGAGGACAGGTGTCAACAACCTAAGTAGAGTCGGGAATCAGCATATCGGAATTCTTGAGGACAAGGAACTCGAGACCTTTCGAGTCCCAAACCCCGGAGGAAATCGGGACCGTTCATATTAAAGGATGCGTGGCAGAGATCTGTGCCATCGGAGGAAGTCCCGACAGGAGGTCGTCCATCGGGCCATCGCGGATCGGGAAATCGCAGATCTCGTGGAAAAAGTATCCATGCACTACGAAATCGCGAAACGCGATTTCCTGATGGGCCGAGGGACAATGGGGCCCATGGAAGGGTCAACGGTGGATAGGTGGCAGATTGCATCGCGGATCAGGATATCGCAAGTTTCATGGACAAAGTGTCCACGCACTATGAAATTGCGAACTCCGAAACCCCGACGTAATTAACTTAACTCTTAAACCTTCGTTAAAAAGGATTAATTAATTAATGTTTTAATTAGGCCTTAATCGCATCACGAAATCGGAGATCAGGGTTTCACGATTCTTTGTTTCGAAAAACCCTGAATCCCGATTTCATTAACAGTTAACTCGCAAAAGATAAAGTTATAACCCACTTTAAATAAAATTTTAATGGGGAGCCATAAGGAAACGATCACATAGGAACCGGTCACATGGACCTCGGCATAGCCGAAAATGGGCGAACGCACAAGGAAGAGGCGTATCGGGATATCGGGATATCGTGAATCCTGTAGACACGGGGTTCATGCAATTCGATATTGCGATACCCGAAACCCCGATGAGGGAGAAGGCTGTGGCCTTATGGTATAATGGTCATATGGGACAAGAGCTTAGCCGATGGGCTAACGCACAAGTACTGCATCGGTAGATCGGTAATCGAGAGATTGTGAGGGCAGAGGTTCGTGACAGCGGAAGTCATGAAACCCTGAATCCCGATAGAGAGTATGACGGTGGTCACATGGGAAAGGGTCGTATGGGCCCAGAACATATCCAGGAGGGGATAAAGTATGAAGTAAGTGCATCAACATATTGGGGATCGCGGATCCCATGGACAGTGGTATCAGGGTGTTGAAAACCCTGAAATCCCGATAAGGGATAAGACTACGGTCACAAGGAGAGGTCATGGGGACCACGGGCATAGCTTGGAGGGCTAATGCGCTAGGAGCATATCGGGGATCGGAGAATCACGAGTCCTAAGGACTTATGAGGTTCGACATTTACAACCGTGAAACTCCGATGAAGGATAGGGCTAGGGTCACATGAAACAATGGTCATATAAGAAGGATGTCTAGCCTGGAGGGCTAGCACATAAAGTGTCGTATCAGTGAATCGACAATCGGGAGTTTGAAGGAACAAAAATTCTCGACATTGGGGATTACGAAACCCCGAAGCCTGATAGATAGGATTCCTAGGGAGAAATTTGGGCACGGTCCCGGGCAGAGGCTGTGAAGAAATGGGAAAGACCTAAGGGTCGGATATTGACCAGTGATTCCTAGGGGGAATCCAAAGAGCCACTTCGGCTCGGTTGATGAAATTGAACGATCCTGTATACCCATATAAAAATATATACACATATAACAACAGGTATGCATAGATGAATGAATTTTTTTTATATACAAAAGAAATAAACTGAAAGCAGAACACCAAAATCCGTACAGAGCTGGAATTACAAGCAAAGCATTTTAGTTCGCACCGCAAAAAAAATATATATAATAGGAAATTACCATTCATTACCATAGCATAATTAAGGTTTATGAAAATTCTCGAATCAATCAACTCAGCGTTCTTCACGAAGGTAATGAATCTATGCACAAGCTGGCAGACTGAATCGTACCTCTTACCACACCTGAGGGCGAACTCCACAAAGTGTACAGACAGGGGATTGATTCCTAACATTTCAAAGAGACTGGGATCCAAGTCCTGGATCTTGTCAGTGACCACATCAATATACTCTGTTTCTGCAAAACGAACTCGAGCATATACAACAATAACCAGCGCTAGCGAAGTGCTCAGAACAACGGTGAGGATGTGAGCCATGGAAAGGGAGATCCAGGAAACCTCTTAACAGAGCAAGGAAGATCTGTGGAGGAGAAAGGATGACACAAGGAGGGTCTCAGTGAGTAAGAAGGATGCGTAGGGATTCGAAGAGCTGACAGGTGTAGAATTGGGTGTTAGATACGAGGGAGCTTGAGGAAGCCAGACGAGCACGTGGAACCGATGCGTGCCTGAATCCTTGTGTGTACGTTTAATTATTTTTATATATCTCTTAAAGTGTTAAAAAAATATTTTAAAATAAATTAAATAATTTAGTATAAATAATTTATATATAAATAAGGTCAAGTTTGTTTAAATTAAGGTAAGGTTAATTTGGGTTAAATTAGTGTAATAATAACTTTAAATTAATTATTTTATTTAAGTGTAAGGTTAATCTACCTTAAAGTTCGATGTTAACCAAGATTAGACGCTTAATCCTAACCCAAACCTAGCCAATCCCCTAATGGAGTAATGTCTGTTTACAGACAAGTAAAGAAAACTTATGCCAATCCCCTAATTTGAAACGTCCTGGAACTCACCCTGAAAACTTTGGGGTGATTTAGGTAAAAGTATACGAGATGGTCAGGACTCAAAGGGGTCGAGGCAGAGGGGCATCGTCACAGGCACCGCCAACACCACCAACACCACCACCGTCGCCCGAACTAGACCTCATACTGCGCTCGTTGGAAGCCATTAACAAGACTTTAAAGGGGTGCCAACCGGCAGGGACTGAAGTGGAACCTCCACCATCTGGAATGGGTAATCCAAAAGCGTCAAGGGATTCAGGGGGAGGACTTCCACCTGAAGACATCACGCGAGAATTGTAGAAGATCAAACTTTCGGAGTTTTTCGGAGGTCACGCCAGTAAACGCGCAGAAGAATGGTTGGAAGGCATGACAAGGTGTTTTGCCTTGAGGGACTATGCATCCAACTTGAAGGAAAAGATCACAATTTTCCAGTTAAGAGACAGCGCCTTGAGCTGATGGGGCAACTTGGAAAGGCAACTACACCTTACCCCAGGCACAGTATCTTGGGAACTTTTCGAGGAGAGGTTCCGAAGGAAATATCTACGAGCATACTACAAGGAACAACAGATAGGGACATTTCATGCCTTAGTGCAAGGAAACAAAACTGTAGAAGAATATGATATCAGGTTTATGGAACTGGTCAAATATGTTTCGTATATGGATAATGACCAACGACAGGTAGAGCGCTTCGTTTATGGATTGAACCCGAAGATAAGAGCAATGGTGCGTATGTGGAAATCATCTTCAGTAGCGGAGGCGATAGAAAATGCGCGTTACGTGGAATAACACATGAACTTAACAGGGGGTACGAGATCGACATTTCCGCATCGCCCAGGATTCGTAGGAAAGACCCTGAGGACAATTCCTAGGGGAGGGGGCTCAAGGCCACCACCTTATGGTAACAGGGTCGTGCCAAGGACTGTAGCTGTAGGGATTTCAATGGCAGATAGTGTAGCATATCGTTCATCTCCAATGGTGCAGACATGCCTACGACCATCTCAGGGAACAGATAGTAGGGGCAGGGGTTCTAGGGGAAGGAACTCATTTAAGAGGCAATCACATAACAATGCACAGGTTCAATCTAGTGTTACCTATTGGGGGTGCGGGGGACCCCATTACCAACGTGACTGCCCAGAGTTACAATTAGGGTTTGTGCATAGAGAAGGAAAGGCAATGATGGGGAGATCAAGTAGCAGCCACAAGATTTACGTGGTGGTTAATAACCACCAGGCCGAACATCAGTCCACAGTAGTAGAGTCATCAGGTATGCTAAATCATGTCAATGTTAAGATTTTGTTTGATTCTGGTGCAACAGATAGTTTCATTTCACCATCTGCATTAGAAAAGAGTGGGTTGGCAGCCTACGAGCATGATGACTTTAAACAAGTCGAGATGGCTTCGAGGGAAAAACAAGCTATAGGACCCAGTGTCGATAACTGTATAGTAGACCTAGGAGTGTGCACTACCAGGTTAAAGGTATATGTCACTACTCTTGGGGCGTATGACCTAATCATTGGAATGGATTGGTTAGCATCTCAGCGAGCTTTGGTAGATTGTTTCGCAAAGAGGGTGCTTTGTGTCGATGATGAAGGAAGACTAGTGGAGATCCAGGGTGTACAGAGAAAAGTGTCACTACGCTTTATATCAACTATGAAGGTCAAGAGATGCTTGAGACAAGGGTGTCAACTTTATGTAGTGGAAGTACTGAATGAAAGGAAGGGACCCTCATTAGATCAGTACCCAGTATTGTCAGAATTTCAGGATGTTTTTCCGAACGAGTTACCAGGGTTACCTCCTGAGAGGGAGCTTGATTTTACTATTGAGCTAAAACATGGTGCAGAACCAATA
Organism: Picea engelmannii; assembly: GCA_009831015.1. Taxonomy (NCBI): domain Eukaryota; kingdom Viridiplantae; phylum Streptophyta; class Pinopsida; order Pinales; family Pinaceae; genus Picea; species Picea engelmannii. The sequence continues at coordinate 1,271,066 of ML778698.1, forward strand.
TCTAAGACTTTGTATCGGATGACGGGGTCGGAACTTTGTGAATTTCAAATGTAGTTGAAGGAGTTACTAGACTTAGGGCTAGTAAGGCCTAGTGTCTCACCTTGGGGCGCACCGGTAATTTTTGTAAAGAAGAAGCATGGACCATTACGACTGTGTATAGAGTACAGTGATTTGAATTGTGCTACAGTGAACAATAGGTACCCAATTCCGTGAATAGATGACCTCTTCGATCATATGAAAGGAGCAGCGGTATTCTCGAAGATCGATTTGCGATCAGGGTATCATCAGTTAAGGATTAAGGAAGGTGATATCCCAAAAACTACCTTTTGGACTCGGTTTGGACACGAGTTTGTTGTAGTACCTTTTGGATTGACCAATGCACCAGCAGTATTCGTGAGCCTCATGAACGACGTATTCCGGAAGTACTTAGACCGTTTTGTACAAGTCTTTTTAGATGACATCCTCGTCTATTCCAAGAATGAAAGAGAACATGATGAACACTTGCGAATAGTGTTGTCTTGCCTTAGAGAGAACAAATTGTATGGGAAGCTGTTGAAGTGTTCTTTCTTCCAGAAAGAGATCCACTATTTAGGTCATATTATTTTCGGTGAAGGAATCTCAGTGGACCCAGAAAAGGTGAAGGCCATTATGGAATGGCCAGTGCCGAAAAATGCCCATGAGGTGAGAAGCTTCATGGGGCTAGCAGGTTATTATTGGACATTTGTGGAAGGATTCTCAAAAATAGAGAAACCCATCACCACTTTGCAACGCAAGGGGATCAGGTATGAATGGACAGAAAAATGTGATAGTGCATTCATTGAGCTTAAGAGGTTACTAACTAGTGCGCCAATTCTACGAGTGCTGGATATGGAAAGGGACATCACGGTCTGCACGGATTCCTCGAAACAAGGGTTGGGGGCCATGCTAATGCAGGATGGAGGAGTGATAGCTTATGCATCAAGGAAGTTGAAGAAACATGAGGAGCTATACGCGACTCATGATTTAGAGTTAGCAGCTGTAATGCTAGCTCTGAAACTTTGGAGGCACTATCTTGTGGGGAGAAAATTTGAGCTCAAAACGGACCATCAAAGTTTAAAACATCTCTTCACTCAAAGAGATCTGAATGCCAAGCAAAGGTGATGTAGTGAGTTTATGAGTGAGTACGATTTTGGTATTTCATATATAAAGGGAAAGGAAAATGTGGTAGCAGATGCCTTGAGTAGGAGACCACGTATCTTCTCCTTGGTAACGTTAAAGGTCAATCTGAGGGAACATGTGTTGACACAACTACCAGGAGACAGTTGGTATTTAAAGGTTACTTTAAACCTCTAGAGTGGGAGGCAGTTAGTTCCAAAGTATGAAGGATATAGTATGGAAACAGACAGACTGTTAAGGTATCGAGGAAGGATGTACATCCCTGAGAATGGGGATATTCGAAGAATCATATTAAAGGAAGCCCATAGATCACTTTATTGTGTGCATCTGGGAGTGAAGAAGATGTATGCAGATATGAAGAATCTCTTCTTTTGGGTAGGCATGAAGAGAGATGTAGTCCATTTCATCGCCCAATGCCTAGAGTGTCAATAGGTGAAGGTCGACCACCATCACCCGGTAGGCCTCATACAACCACATGACATCCCTATGTCCAAGTGGGAAGTCATTTCTATGGATTTTGTTGTAGGGTTGCCGCTCACATCTCATAGACACAACGCCATTCTTGTGATAGTGGATAATTTAACCAAGAGTGATCATTTCATTCTGGTTAGAGACACTTACGATGTTACGGATGTGGCACGAGTGTTCGTAAGCAAATTTATCCGTTTGCACGGGATACCAAAGAAGATTATTTCAGATAGGGATTCCATATTCACTTCTAGGTTTTGGACAAGTTTACAGTCAACACTGGGGACTCAGTTGAATTTAAGCACATCTTATCATCTTGAAACAGATGGGCAAACTGAGAGAGTAAATCAAGTTATGGAAGACATGCTTAGGATGTATGTAATGGATAATCAAACCTAGTGGGAGAAGTACCTATCTTTGGTAGAGTTTGCCTACAATAACAGTTATCATAGTTCCATCAGAATGCCACCCTACGAAGATTTGTATGGGAGGCCATGTAGAACGCCATTGAGTTGGGATAGACTAGAAGACCGAGTAACAATTGGGCTAGAATTGATTCAGGAAATGGAGGAACAGATGATTCAGATCAGGCAGAGACTAAAGGAAGCACATGATAGACAGAAAAGTTATGCAGATGCACACAGGACCGACCGAAGTTATGAAGTAGGGGACCAGGTTTTCATTCGTATTAGGCCTAATAAGAGTACCATATGGTTCGGGAAGGGGACAAAGTTGTCACCTCGGTTTATAGGGCCATTTAGAGTCCAAGAGAAAATTGGACCCGTTGCCTATCGTCTCGTACTGCCACCCCACTTGCATAAAACTCATAATGTATTTCATGTATCTATTTTACGTCATTATGTTGCTGATGAATCACATAAACTAAATTGGAAAGAATTGCAGGCATCAGACATGGGAACTATCATGGTAGAACCGTTACGCATATTGGACCGTAGAGTCCGACAGCTCAAGAACCGTCTAGTAGACCAAGTTAAGGTCCAGTGGGACAAGTATAGTGCAGGATCTCCTACTTGGGAAGACGTCGAGACACTACGATGAGACTATCCATCACTATTTTGACAACTTCGAGAACATGTTTCTCGAAGGTGGGGTGTATATAACACCACCTTTTGACTTAGACATCCAGGATTACCTGAGGCCTATACACTTTATTTCCTAGTCACAGTGAAACTATTAAGTGATGCACTTAAACTTTAAAATTTATGAACTTGTATGAATGTTTAAATGTTATCAATGATGATGCATGTAATGTGATCTATTATGTGAATGTGAATTTTACGAATGTTTAAATATTATTGATGATGATGTATAAGATGCGACATACTGTGCGAAAGTGAAAGTAAGGAATGTTTAAATACTACTAGAATGATGTTGGATACAATGCAATCTATTTTGGGCAAATGACAATCTTGTGAATGGGTGACGAGTTTGAATTATGGGATATTATGAAATCTAATTCTAATTGGAAAACTTTGATGTCAATGTATCGGTACGGGGATACCAAATTGAAATGATGATAGTATGCAATTATATGATGATAATGCATAGGAATGTATGAGTTTGTATTGCAGACTAACCTGCAGGTTATGGGATATGAAATAGCCAAGTGATACTGATGATAAAAGTGGATATCAGGACCACTAACCGAGAAACATTATGGTATGAATAATGTATGTGAAATTTATATTTATTTGGATGCACTGCTATGATATGTGGACTAGTGCATGATTTTGGTACTGACACTGCCCAAAACCGAATAAACGATGACAAAACCTCCAGCAACACGGTGCCCCTGTATGTTCCATTGTAGGGTGTTGACCCTAGTTCTGTTAGGAGGGGTGGAAGCATTTCCCACCGTGTATCCTCCATTGTAGCGTGTGGACCCTAGATATGATTAGGAGGGGTGGAGGCATTTCCCATCATGTATCCTCCGAAACCTGAAGTCATGGGAAAATGGTGCTAGTTCACGCTCCCCAAGATGTGTGATGATGACTGTCAGCTGCCTTCTAGGGAAGCTTGGTCGAGATAGCGACACTTCCACTTACAGGTTCTATTTGGAGTTAGGTCAATATAGTTGACGCTCCAAGATAGTCTAGCAGAGGAAGGATAGGAATGGAGATGGAAGTAGGTTAGGAAGGAAGGATGAGTAGTAATAGTTGAGACAATACGGAGATCTATTGTGAGGTGGAATTTAATGCCTTCCCTTCAAAAAAAATAAAAAAAAATAAGAGAAATGTGTATACATGGATATTCATTGTATATAACTAAACCACAATTGTTTAAAATAAAATTGTTCAATCGGATAATTGTAATTAAAGAATTTCTCAAACAATTAATTGAGTATTTTCTTTTATAAAAGACTAGTCTTGCTGACTAGATTGAATGCATACATAAATTACTAAAGGATGACAATTTGATTATTAGTACATGCATGAGAATTGCATGTACTAGCTACACATGCATTTCTTGTACATGTACACTAGTATGTATGAACTTTCTTGACTTACTTATTGATAATGTCAGTTACTTGTTATGAATGTGTGAACCATGCTCTTGTCCTTTGTACCACAAGATACCTTAACTTCGGGACGAAGTTTCTTGAAGGGTGGGTGTATGTAATGACCCTAGTTGGATAAATGTTTAAGAATTATAAAGTAAAATTAATTAAAGGATATAATTGTGATTAACTAGTTAAATATTCAACTACAAGTTACATTTAATGACATGAGAAATAAATTTAAGAGATCAATGTTATATGTTATAAAAATGGTTACGTACCCAACAAGGGATAACCTGTTAATCCTGAGAAGATAAAACATTAAAGGAAGGATAAGGGACATACATGGGGGTGGTTGAGGAGGTAACGACATGAGTTGGTAAAAGGGGGAATAAGGGAGGAAGGGAGGGGACGTGAGGGATATTCGACAGAGGATGGATTCTGGGAGGATCATGAGATTTGCTGTGAGCAGAGAGTTTCTGGCTGTGGCTTTGATCAGTTGAGGCACCGAGTTGCTGGAGGTTTTGGGCACGGGGGCCAGGATATCCATAGATATCCTGGAGCTAGGTAGTTTTCCTAGTTGGCAGGGAGGACAATAGGTTTGGGCAGTTATTCTTTGTTTGTGGCAGGGTTGGTCTGTGCATCAGGTAGCAGGAAGGAAACAACAAGGCAGCAAGGCAACAGAGGTTAGCATGAGAACCAGGTAAATTGTTAATTTATGTATTTGTTTCATTCTGCCATGCAATTATTATTCATTGATAAATATAAGTTACTGAAGTTGCTGTTATGAAAATCAATATTATGTTATGAAGTTATTATCTCAGTTTATGAAATAAATTGCTTATGAAAGTATGTAATGCTTAGAAATATATGGTTGTTACAACCTTCTTTGTTTGTCCTGGTGGTGGATCCTTCTATCCCAACCAACATGATGGAAATAAGATAGCTCTAGGGAATTTGATCGCTTAAGAGAATCCGAGTTGACTATATATTAATTTCGGTTAACTTAAAAAGGTTTATGTGTGCAACACAATGTTAGACATAGAAAAAACAATTTCTTATTTCTTAAAATATAAAACAATGTATTTTTTTAACACACAGTTGTTTGGAAAGTTTCAGGCATTGTTTGGGATTCACGTCCTTCAACGATGTTAATTAATCACACAATTAATATTTCTTGTGCCAATGTAATCGAGTTTTCATCCACTATGGCAATCGCATTAACATTGAAATGTCAGGTAATAGATGTCTGAGATGTACCTAATGTCAAGATCATTATTGCACAGGACACCCAACCTCCAAAGATTTCTGGACTCAAAGCAACATTGTAATTGTTGTGACAAAGGAACACTAACGTCGATGCTCTTTGTAGGTATGACAATCCTGCAGTCTAAGTTCTTTGACAATGACAACCCTGCTTTTTCACTGCATTACCGCACTGCAATCAATAGCATTGTTCCCATTTCAACTGTCAGTGTTGATGTCCAAACCCCAAGCTATATAGAGCCTAGAGTCAACGCGAGTGTGGATGCCTAAAGCTGAAACTACCTGGAACCTGGGATCATGACTTGTTACACTTGACATTAGTATCAGTAGTGATCGAAAGTTGATTGTATGTTGAGTCGTTTACTACATCTAGCGTTCGCTCAACAATCTTTGACATAAAAGTTGGTTGTCTTTCAAGTCACTTCTGAATATTCCAGACCATTTTGTGAGACGCGATGTCTGCCACCCCTATTAGAAAATATATATTCTGATGTGATCTGTATCATTTGATACACTTGCCAGATGTGTGTTGCTGGGAGAATCTATGTACTTCAATGAAGGATAATTTTGCAGGTGACTTGGACATCCCTTCCAATTTAGAGAAATAAAACAAATAAATTCAACATACAAATCTTCAAGCAGGCCTTTCAACCAAACAGATGATTGAATACATGAAGAATAGTAGTCAGAACATATTTGAATTTTTTTTGTCTCGGCTTTTGTTGGCTAACAAGATTTTTTCCCCCCAAAGTGGATGTCACATAAAACCAATCCCTCATCTTTGAGTTGGTCATGGATCACATCTCTAAGTTGTCTCAGATGTCGATGAATAGAAAAATTACAAGGAAGGCACCTTAAGCCCCAAGTTTCTGACAATAGAGGGAAATTAACACAACAAAGTATGGAATGTTGAATAAACAACTAATGCATGTAGGCCATATCTAGAAGAGACAAGATATTCAAAAAGCTGGGATAGATCTAGCTGGAAGCACCAATGAAGTCCAAGACCTGAAATTGATATTCAACTCGTTTTTTTTTTACCAAGAAAGCATTTGATGATCAAGTTGAAATCTATAAAAGACTTTCTACAAGCTTGATTATTGTACATATTTTATTTTTTGTCGAAGACAACCTCAATCGCAGTCATCATGGAAAATGCATTTAAATTTCAGAGAATATCTGTTGAATTATCTCAAGACAACTATTTTGGGAAATAATCTCAACTGTATTTTGTAACCTAGTTTATCTGAATATAGAATATTTGAGGTTTTTGTATGGTGTTTTCCAATGTCTAATATTGCTTTTTATTTTATTTTGTACTTTCTTTTTTGTGTGTGGTTCAACATGCACGGAAAGCTTTTCTTTCTAGTGCCCAACACTTCGATTTAAATAAAGGATACTCTATTCACTCCTTACATTTTACATGGAAGAATAATTTGTGATAGGCCACCTATACTTAAGAAAGAAATGGGAGGACCCTTCCTGCTTTCATTCTTTGGGCTCCTGTAAATAGAATGAATCAATGATTGTTTCAACAAGGTAACTTAGCTGTTGATTGTTTCAACCAGGTAACGTGGTCCATTTCAATACTTAGCCAATTATCTGACCAGCAGGTCCCGAGTTTGGGGTATCCAACACTTATGCCCCCTTTTATGTCATATACATCTTGAACCCAAAAACTTTTGTGATTTGAAATTCATTATTTTACTAGTGATAACTCACGAGGGGTTTGAAAAGATTGGCATTAATAAATGAACAATAGATGTTGTTATGTAAGATACTTATCCCTTTTTCCCTTTTCTTCTTCCCGCCTATTATCCCTTTCTGGTTATATACTTAGTCGTCTTTCTATGATCGCGGGTTCCCAAGTTGGTGGGCTGACAGATATTCATCTCCATCTATATCATCACATGACAAGTCCAAATCATCATTTTTCCTTTCCATACTTAGCCAATTTTATGGCCGCAGTTTCCAGGGCTGGATCTTTCGAACTTTGTTGCTACTTGTTTCGTGATATACATCTTGCACTCAAAACTTTCATGATCTACAATTCCACTATGAAATCCTCAAACTCGCAAGATTCACTCTACCTTCACGACCTTCGCAAATTCTCAAAGCATCTATCGCTTCCTTCCATCCCACTAACTTCACAACCTTCACAATGCACATTAATTATGGTTTTACTAGTGACAATTGAACACACTGGTATGAAACAATTGGCATTAACAAGGAAAAAACATCGAGGACATCTCCCATTAAGATACATTAAACCGCCATTTACAGTACTCAAAATGACCGTCGTTCCTTTCTATACTTAGCCAAACTTTTCCACCTGTTTTGTGATATACATATTGCACCCAAATAAATTCCCTGATCTACAATTCCACCCCAGGCTCCTCCAACTTGCAAGCTTCACTTTACCTGGGTTCATAAAAAGTTTCAAACTATTTATGTCTGTTACGGTCCTAACCTGCACATAGGTAGAATAATATATTTGGATGTAATAAAGGTCAATATTAATAAGGCCTTTCAATAAAAAAGAATAAGGTGGATGTAAGAAGACCTAATAGAAGATTCTTCTTCTAGAAGGATCTTCCTCTAGATGCTTCTTTTGATAGACATATTTAGTATTAATAGGAGTCGAGGGTATGAGAACCCTAGCTTGGATATTATTGTAATAGAGCTCTGCTCAACTGGAGGTTTCCCCCTCGAAGAGGCTCGTGAACATTGCTTTCAATATCAAAGTACTATTTATGTTGTTATTCTTATATCATTTCAGTGCTATTGTGGTGATTGTTCTGGTTATATTTCTATTATTCTTCCATTACTAGAATTTTATTTCTGTTATGCATACTTTTTATATCTGGTATATTACAAGTGGTATCAAAGCACTTTCCTTGGCAGAAAGTGTGGGTTAATTTTATTTTTTTAGGGTAGAGACTTATTCCGGCATCTTTAATCCATAGAGATCTATCATTATGTGCATAAACCCACAATTGAGGCATTCATACATGCAGGAAATACAAGTGGTACTTAAGCGCACATCTGTTGGTGATCTAAAAATGAAGAAGACTTGAAAAACTTGAATAATTATTGCAAGTGAAATGTTATGTGTTTAAAGCAACAGGATCAATTTGCAACACATAAATTAAGGATTAATTATGCAAAATATACATAGACAGTAGCATAAACATTGAACATAAACACATGTGCAAAGCAATTGATAAAGGAGTTCACCCCTCTTCTGGGCTACATCTCCTGGTCCAGCTTCCAATGGATCATTATTATTAATTTCTCAAAAATTTCTCAAAAACATATCTTACAATGCTCAAACTGACAAACCGACTGCTCCAATGGCTTCCTAGCGTCCCAAAACCCCTGTCTGGGCTCTTTCGGCACCTCAATCGGTCGAAAAATGAAGAAGTTAGACCTCCTGGAAGTCTCCCTCTTCAAGCTTGTTGTCTCTGGTTCTACAATTTGCACCCTTCCTTGAGTGAACCTATCTCACACGCTCTTTAAAGCGTAAAAACCCAGCACCGGGCGCAACCGCGCCAACGGTGCAAACCATAGGATGGTTAAGGTGCCTCCAGCCCCTAACCGCCTCGGCACCTGGGCATATGGCTTATGTGACCAAAGGCTGGGCAAAAAGGTGGTTAGTTCATTTGAACCGTGCCAACGGTATAACTCCCGCGCATATACAATAGAGTGATATACGTATTACCACACCCGCACGCACATTTATATTACACGGTTATATGTGTGTATAGCGGAACCATATCCACGGGCTATGTAACATAGACCCCACACATTTCAATTGGCGGCTATATAAAACATGGTTATATTATAATGTTTAACGACCACAGGCCGGGGCTAAGCCCCGACCCGACCCCTTTCCATATAATACAATGCACCACATTAAATACAAACGCATAGACATATATGCCAAGGAACAATGGCGAGAAAGTTGGTTATTGGAATTTGTTAAGGTATTATGTGGAGGAGAGGTCCGGGGGTCAAACCCCGCGGCCTCCAACATTTTATATATAAACTCCTTAGCCAACGAGTGAGTGACACGTGGCACCCTTGGATTGGGCCACGTGTCCTCTTATTATAAGCCACCCAATGACACGTGTCGACATCTGAATCGCCCAAAATCGACCAACCAATATCCGCCACATCACCACCATACACCCTGTACGGTCTTTCCACGTCACCGTACGGACTGTACGGACAGGTACAATCAGCACCCAAAAATTTTGCATGTTTGGCTTCGCGGGAAGATCACGATATCTCCTTCATACAGACTCCATTTGAGAAAGTAAATATACCACCAGAATCAATAAGATGAGACGGACGCAATGGCACTGTTTTCGTCACATTCCGAGCACTTTGAAAATTGAGCAAAATTTGATCCCCTGATCACACCTCCCCATTGGGAAACTTTTGGACCACCAAAAGACTATCTCAGTCTATGTGAAGATGAGGGTATAGTTCCCTCACCCTTCCAACCTCAATCCACTTGGCCTTTCTTGGATTTGTCCCTTTAAGACCAACTCGCAAATACTCCACATTTCCTCTCTTCAAAGTTCGCATTCTCCTGTCAAGTATGGTGTCTTCCTGTAGTTCTGTTAGATACTCTGGAGAAAAATCATCTATGGAAGGAATATGAACATGCTCTCCTTGATCATCAATCAACGGAGGCTCATACAACTTCAAATTCTCGACATTAACAACTGCATACATCTGCATATATGGAGGCAAATCTAAACGAAAAGCATTGTTACCAATCTTGCCGACAATTTTGAAGGGACCATAT
>ML778698.1:1330126-1390783 GCA_009831015.1 Picea engelmannii
CAAATATTAAATCATGAGTTCTGAGAAAGTGTTCGGCCATCTCAGAAGAAGAAACGACGACGGTAGGGACAGAGCCTAAGCGCAGAAAGAAAACGGGGCCATATTTGTCAGCAAGGCCTTTAAGAGAACGGTGAGCAGGCAGTCTCAATTGGTGGAGATTTCCGATGATGGGCCATGCATAGGGTCCTGGGGGCAATCTGGCACTAATCCTTCTCTTTTGCAAGAACCATATGAAGAAGAAAGAGAAGAATATACAAAGAATAGCAGCTGTGGCAGCCCTGCCATCAGCTACTGTTAAAGTTTCAGGCAAAGCAAGAGAGAGACGCAACATATGAAAAGGCATATTGCACACACCCTTTGTGAGTAGCGCACTCTATGTTTGCAAAGGAAGAAGGTCTGCAGCTATTTAAAGCCGTCAATATGGGAAATACGTACGCTCATCTTTCATCCTCGATACCGGAATAGCGTAATATATCAACGGAATTTCTTATACATTAAATATATTAAATTTCTTTCAACCAAATTTCTTTATACATTGAATATATCAATCTCGTACAATATATCTCCCCTAATCTACGATCCCCGTCTACTCTATCAAATCTTCGAAGAAAAAACCTAAAAAAAACCTTAATTTATCCTTATAAAATAAAATAAAAATTAAATCACTGAGCACTAATTTCACATAATTTGTTCCTCTCCGAAAATTCCAAAAACAGGAACCCATACAGTCCTCTGATACGTTCGGTGAGATAAATTTTAGTATTCTTTTAATACAGTTTTTTCGAGATAAAATATTTAATATATATATTTTTAAATAAATTTATTTAGTTTATGTGATCTGTCAATTCTATGATTTTATGATAACTATGGTGATTAATGTCCACTTGAAATTGAATATATTTTTAATAAGAAAAAATGTTTTAATAATATTTAATTTTTTTAATATAATTTAGTTAATAAATTTATCTATTTTTTAATAAAAATAAAATAATATTACTTTAAATAAATTTCATCTAATTTATAATATAATTTTAATAATTAAAATAATCAAAATATTTGTTTATTTTATTACTAATTTTCTCATATGATTAACAATATATTTATTTACAATAAATATATTTAAGTGTATGGAAAACACCATAAATATAGGAAGAGGAGGAAAGAAATCGACTATAATAATATATTTTAAGTGTATGGAAAACATGTATGGTTAGTGTTATATGAAATGGGATTACAATACATAAATCTTAGAATTATAAGAAAGGTTTTGAGGTTTTATATTTAATGAGACATAATTAATTGTGTTAACATTTGAATCTATAATAGAATGAACATATACATAATAGAATGAACATATAGAATGTAATTTTTTATAGGAAGAATAAATATGTAATTAGATTATATTATTTTGAATGGTTGAGTGTTGGGAATTACAAGAAGAAAGTCATGATGTCATGTCCCTAGCGTAATTATCTGAACCTTAGTGGATATCCCCATTAAAAATGGTTTTCCTTGAATACCATCTTTGAAATTAAGAAAAATGCTTAATAAATTTCTTAAAATCAACATCTAGTTGAAAAATACTAAGAAGTAACCTACTAATATTATACCCAATAATTACGCCGAAAGGCGTACACCTATTGACAATGGGCACATTTAATAGGTTTTTAGTTCTTAATAAGTTTTCTATGGACGAGATTAAATATGCCTAGAATATTCTTAGTCGTCACACTAAATGAATGGCTCTGATTTCATCCATTAACTTCCGAGCTGTTATAAAGACATCCGTTTATATGTTTATTTTTTTACATTTATCTAATTGTGTTTAAAAATTACTGTGTTCATTAACTTATTGCCATATCTACCTCATTAAAAAATATTAAAGTATTCGCACAAGTATTAAGGCATTTCATGTTTCTGCGGGAAAACGTTTGATGGCCACGTTTCTGTACTGACATCACCAACGGTTACTAGTCGTTTGTGCATGCTTATGTTTTTGTCGCCTTTCAGCGTTCACCAGCCGCGAGTTAGCACTTGCTGCTGCTAGTGTATTTACAATCATGTAAAATGTACTTTGCTAAAAGTGCAAGTATGGTTGAACTCCAGATTTGCAAAAACCATATCAAGAAGAAAGAGAAGAAACTAGAAAGAATAGCTGCCGTGGCAGCCCCCATGGAAAGGAAGAAAGTCTGCAGCTATTTAAAGCCGTTAATTAGTCAATATTGGAATCACGTGAACTCAAGTTCGTTCAACCAAATTTTTTTATACATTAAATATACCATCTTCGTACAATATATCTCACCAAATCTATCATCCTCGTACTATATTTCAAATCTTGGAAGAGAAATATACCATCTTCGTACAATATATCTCACCAAATCTATCATCCTCGTACTATATTTCAAATCTTGGAAGAGAAAAGCGTAAAAGAAAACTTAATTTATCATTATAAAATAATAAAAATTAATCAATGACGACTAATTGCAAATAATTTGTTCCCGTCCGAAAATTCCAAGAACAGGAACCCACACGGTCCCAAAAGTAGGAACCCACACGGTCCCACGGTCCCAAAAGTAACGCCGTTTGATACATTCGGTGAGATAAAATTTAGTATTTTCTTAACACACTTTATTCGAGATAAAATATTTAATATATATATATATATATATATATATATATATATATTAAAAATAAATTTAATATATATTTTTAAAAAATAAATCTATAAATTTATTTTTAATAAAGTGATATGTTAATTCTATTTTTAGATGATGTGATTTATGTTGATGTATAAGTTTACTTAGGATAGGTAGGCCATGTTATTTTTTTTGGCTGTTTATGGATAATCACCATGTGTTTTTTTGACTTATCCCATCGACTTACAGTTATCTATCTACCTTCATCTACTTTCATCAATGTTGTCTCCTCTCAGCCTATTATAAATAGAGGAGCTCTTTAATGTAATAAGCAAGCAGATCTAATAGATCATTCTCTTCTGTGTAGAAGGTTATTGGTTTTTGCGGTTGTTTCCTTGTGCCTGTGATATTGTGTTTTCTCAATATCTTCAATTAATGTTTACTAGAATTAATTTCTTTTAATAAAATAAAATATTTAATAATTTTTTTAATAATATTTAATGAATTTATTTTTAATAAAATGATATGTCAATTCTATTTTTCGATAATGGTGATTAATGTTTACTAGAATTATTTTTTTTAATAAAATAAAATATTTAATAATTTTTTTAATAATATTTAATGAATTTATTTTTAATAAAGTGATATGTCAATTCTATTTTTGGACGATGGTGATTAATGTTTACTAGAATTAATTTTTTTTAATAAAATAAAATATTTAATAATTTTTTTAATAATATTTAATGAATTTATTTTTAATAAAGTAATATGTCAATTCTATTTTTGGAAGATGGTGATTAATGTTTACTAGAATTAATTTTTTTTAATAAAATAAAATATTTAATAATTTTTTTAATAATATTTAATGAATTTATTTTTAATAAAGTGATATGTCAATTCTATTTTTAGATGATGGTGATTAATGTTTAGTAGAATTTTTTTTTTTTAATAAAATAAAATATTTAATAATTTTTTTAATAATATTTAATGTTTTTAATATAATTTGATAAGATAAGTTTCTATAATTTCTTTAATAGAGATACTATGTCAACTAGTTGTATTTTTAATAATAAAGAGTCATAATATTTTTACTATAGATTAATAAATAAATTATGATAAATTATATTATTTTAAATAGTAGTTTAGATTCATCTTAAATTGAGAATTATTAAAGACTTAGAGGAATCGGATTTGATTATTTAATTTTATGTCATCTTTTAATTCCTTCATATTAAATGATAAAAAAATTACACCATGTAAAAAATCTGATCTTCTTAGTGTTTGATAAGTCCAGGTTTAAAATAAATATTGTCACTTATGTGTAGTTATTTAGTTATTTCATTATTTAATTTAATTTTATTTGTCCATATACCTCACTACTGTCCATGCAAAAATTTATGTAATTTATCTCTTTTATAATATAATTTTAAAATTGCCATTATTATTTCCATTGTAAGTATAGTGATTTCCATTGTAATTACTTCAGATTAACATTTTTTCTGGTAAAAACAGAGGAAATCCCGTTAGTAAAAATAAGAAAGGAAGTTTAAAAGGCAAAAGAAACCAAAAAATAAGAAAAATGTAACTTCTTTGGTGAATAGGTTATTAAATGCATCTTTGATAGTTAGTTGATAAATATTTTAATATTTTAATATTTTATTTTTATAATATATTTTTTAATTGATTTTTTTATTATTTTTTATTATGTTTTTTAATTAAATTTTTATTATATATATTAATTACATTTTTAACAAATATTTTTAAAATTTATTTATATTTATATTTTTAATATATTATTCACCTTTTATCCAATAAGGTTTAGCATGTTTCATCATTTTTCTACATTTAAAAACAACTATTTTTCAATCTTTAAAAACAATTTCATTGCTTTGTCTTTCCTTTTTTGGGGGTATTTTAAAATACCTTCACCCCTTATTACTAAGAGATATTATGTTCAATGTTTTAGTAATTTAAAAACTCAGTCTACAATATCTATATTCGTATATTAAAATATTTCTTATTACTAAGAAAATTCAAGCTCAACTTATTAGTAAAAATGGAGATGGTAAGATAATTCTTAATTAGTAAACCCCTATGGTATGAGACTATATTTACATTAAATTTATATGCAAGGAGTTGTGCTATCCTGGCACCTAAAATAAATGTGGTGAAGAGGCTAGGGGTGGACGAATTGTTGCAACATTTGGGCACCACAGGGCTCCATGAAATTGTAATGTTTACTACAACATCTAAAGAATATGTTGAAGTTGTGGTGGACAAGCTGTTGGATTCATTGCCTGCCATCGCCACTGGGATGTACGAAATTCTATTGTTCATCGGACCATCCAAAGAATATGCCGACGCTATGATGGATTCATTGCCTTCCACATACAACACTCACATTAATAGAAAGATGAATATAATTGCGTCAACACACCACCTGTCCCGTGGGCATTGCAACAAAGTTGAAGGAGTCCACGAGGTGCATGCACAAGGGTAAGTAATATCTATTTTTTATTATAATAATAATATCTATCACATTGTGTGGAAATGTAGGTTTTTCTTTAATTAGTCCCTCTCAAAGGCATGGGACTATAACAAAGGTTTTTGTGGTGATTGCATTTTTTCTTTGCATTGATAAAAAATTTGGTGTCATGTTTCAAAGTTAAATTTTGTTGGGAGCTATATAATGTTTCTTCTTGTGTTTTAATTGGTCTTTCAAAACAACATCTTATTGTCGGACCTTGAATAAGAAATTTAACTATGCAGGTTCAATAGATGGTTGGAATGGCCGCATGTATGAGTCTCAAAGTTCTGAGACCATCACGATTTATGGAACTTGTTGGAGGTTTCCCCCTCAAAGAGGCAAGTGAACATTTCTCTCAGTAATCAAAGTGCTCTTTCTGGTATTATTCTACTATCATTTTGGTATTATTCTAGTGTTGTTCTCAATATATTGTTGTTCATTTGCCATCTCTACCTATTTGTTTCTTTTCTGCATACCTTTTATATCTAGAATATTACAAGTGGTATTGGTGCACATTCCTTGGAAGAAAATTGTTGGTTAATTTTTTTTAGGGTAGAGACATATTTTGGTGTCTTTAAGCTACAAAGATTTGTCGTTACGCGCATAAACCCGCGGTCGATGATTCATACGTGCAGGAAATATAATTGGTACTTAAGCCCACATCTGTTGGCCATCCTTGTAACCCATGTTGGTACCCCTTCGAGTGGTAGCACATCAGAGAACACCTATCTATAGATTGACCTATATCTCCTGAAGCCCTCCATAGATAAATCGATCGGTCACCTTACTGCTATAGTGCCACCAAGAACAACACTCGGGAAGATTCTCTCTAGTACTAGGGTAGACGGGTAGTACGACTAAGGGCACAGTCTAGCCTCCTTAGTTGGTGCCCTAAATATTGGGCTGAGTACTACTGTTGGACCTCGCACGTATATTAGAGAGATATAGCATAGGGCAAACCCTTGTCTGTAGAACCCTTGAATACCTAACCCTTGGGACAGAAACAAAAACATAACAGATAAGATCTATTGCAGTGCAACTGTGTCTCCTGCATTCGAGTTGCGAAATTACTACACAATTCTTCTTGTTAAGCATTTGGGCATTTCATCACTGCAATATTCTTCAGGTCAGAGTATAACTCCACAGGAGTAAAAAAAACAAAAGAATTTTGGATCCTGTTTGCACCATTATTTGAGACCTATTCTGTTGGGTTTCTCTCTTCGCCCTTATCGCAATCATACCTATCATTTTTCAATAGTTTTTTTTCTCTTGTGGACCCGAACTGCTTCCAACACCCTTATTTGGGATTTACTCAATTGGATTCAACTCATTTCCCTAATTGTTGTGATACACTTCACCCATAACCCATTTTTTGTGTGGTCCTACATGCCCCTTTTCGTGTTCCCGTGTCATCATGGCCCATACTTGTAACAAAGACTTTGAAACTCGCTTCACCACCTTGCACTCTAATTTCATAGAAACCCAACAAGAAGTGCGACAACTCAGTGCCAATATTGCCACCATAAATCAAAAGATGCATTCCTCCATCGTCACCTTAATCACAGAACTCAAACAAGAGATCAAACAAGACATTACTACCTAGATTGAATCTGTCGCTACGATGATCTGTGCCAAGATGCATATCCCTGTAGATCTTCCCTTATCTGACCCACCTTTGCATACCGAAGGTGAAACTTCCTCTCATTCCCAGAATTTTCAGCTCCATCACTTTCAGCGTGACCTACGCCTTTCGTGTTTGGATGTGACCAAATTTGATGGATCAAATCCCACTGGCTGAGTAACTCAAATGGAACATTATTTCTCTTTGTATGGTATTACAAATGAGTTTTCCAAACTCTGATATGGTGTTATCCATCTAGATCAAGAACATTGGAAATGGTGGAAATGGAGAAAAAATTCCCGCCAAGGATATGTGGCTTGGACACACTTTGTGGCAAAGCTTTATGAATGGTTTGATAGTGACACCAACCATTTAGGCCATTTGACAAAGTTGAAACAATCTAGCACAGTGGAAGACTTTATAGCTGCTTTTAAGTGATCGACATTTTGTAGAGAGGGCATGTCTAATGCTTTTTCCTGAGAATGTTTTACCAGTGGCCTCAAGGATGAAATTCATGCTCATGTCCTCATGGCCCGCCCTCAATTTTGGGTGGACGCTACTAAAACAACTAAGGAAGTTCAACAAGTTGTCTCTTCTTAAAACTGAAAACCCTCCTTTATTCCTCGCACTAAACCAGTAACTCCCACTCCTTCTTATACTTGACTAAAGATCCAGAAATTGATGAGAGCTGAAATGGTTGAACGCCAACTGAAAGGCCTTTGTTATAATTGTGATGACAAATATTTTATGGGACAAAAGTGTAAGGAACAAAATGTTTTTATGCCCATATCAGAGGTTGTTTCGTAAGATGATGTTGAGGCTCCCTTTGTGTCAGGGTCACCTGAACCCACTAATATAACCCCTCCCTCAGACCCTCTCGAAGTAGAACTAGTCATTTCCCTAAATGCTCTTACTGGGTTCTTTGCTCCCAAAACCCTAAAGCTAATTGGTTACATCAAACATAGGAAGGTCATCATTCTTGTTGATAGTGGAAGCACCCATAATTTTATTCATCGTCACATTGCCCAAGAAACTAATTGTTATATACGTGCAGTCAATAATTTTCAAATCATGATTGCTAATGGAGGGTCTGTGAAATGTGGAGGGATTTGTGAAAATGTGCATCTCCAAATTGGTGAATACCACCTGAAATATCATTTGCTTGTTATCGACATGGGTGGTTGTGACATTGTGTTGGGTGCAGAATGGCTAAGTACTTTCGGTCCCATTCTCATGGAATTTAAGTAATTAACTATGCAATTCGACCAGGAGGGCCAACAATATAAGTTCCAAGGAATCACTGTCAGTTCCCCAGAGATCATTAGTTCCCATTGCATGGAAAAGCTGTTCAAAAGAGGTCATTCTGACATTATTTCCCCAATCTATGCCATACAAGCAATTGAGACACCCTCTATGCCTCAGGACCTCCAATCCATCCTCTCTAAACATCAAGTGGTTTTTTCCACTCCCCAGGGACTTCCTCCTTCCTGTGGTGTTCATGATCATTCCATTACCCTTGTCCTAGAAATCCTCCCTCCAAATATCTGTCCCTATCGTCACCCCTTTTCCCCAAAAAATGAAATTGAGAAAATCATTCAAGAGTTGCTCCACGCAGGTGTTATCCGCCCTAGTACGAGCCCCTACTCTTCATCTGTGGTCATGGTCCTTCATAAAGAAGGTTCTTGGCGCATGTTTCCTGACTTTCGTGCCCTCAACAAACTCACTATTAAAGACAAATTTCCCATTCTTGTCATTGATGACCTCTTGGATGAATTGAGTGGAACACAGTTCTTTACTAAACTTGATCTTCATTATGGCTACCACCAGATCCATATGAAAGAGTAAGACATTCCTAAGATTTCATTTAGAACTCATGAAGGTCACTATGAGTTTCTGGTCATGCCCTTTGTTTTGTGTAATTCTCCCTCCACTTTTCAAAGCCTCATGAATCATGTCTTCCATCCTTTTCTCCATTATTTTGTCTTAGTTTTCTTTGATGATATCCTCATCTATAGTAAAACCTGGATAACCCATCTTGCTCATGTGGATCGATTTCTCCATCTACTCTCTTAGCACCAACTTTTCCTCAAACAATCTAGATGTGTGTTTGGTGCCTCGAAAGTCAAGTACTTGAGTCATATTGTTGGTAAGGTCGACGTTAGGGTGGATCCTAAAAAAATTTAAGCTATGCAAGATTGGCCTCACCCAAAGACTCTCAAAAGCTTGTGTGGATTTATTGGCTTAACAGGTTATTATTGCAAGTTTGTTAAGAATTATGTAAAGATTGTGGCACCTCTCACCGCACTCCTTAAAAAAAAATCTTTCACTTGGACTCCAACAAATTCTCAGGATTTTCAAACCTTGAAGATGGCCATGTGCACCACTCCAATCCTAAATTAAAGTGATGGGGATGAAAATTCTGGGAATGAGAGGAAGTTTCACCTTCAGTATGAAAAGGTGGGTCAGATAGGGGAAGATGTGCAGGGATATGCATCTTGGCACAGATCATCGTAGTGGCAGATTCAAGCTGGGTAGTAATGTCTTGTTTGAGATCTTGTTTGAGTTTTGCGATGGAGGCGATGATGGAGGAATGCATCTCTTGATTTATGGTGGAAATATTGGCACTGAGCTATTTATTTCTATTCTGCATACTTTTTATATATGTAACGACCTCGATGGTTACGACTACACGCGAGGCATTGCGATTTTTTTTTTTTTTTTGTTAGCAGGTAGGAAAGCACGATAACAATTAATCAACACAACTTGACGATGAACACAATGCATGCAAATCAAGCAACAAACAACAAATACCCAACATACTGGCACATCATGCAACTGGATGAAACATGTGATAATCAAATGGACAAATAAAACGACTAAGCTATGGGACAACATCAAGATCAACCAGATGCAACCGACATCAAGTGACACCGATAACTTGAACCTTCATGGCGATCGAAGGACAAGCACAAACAAGCGTTACAGCACAAGTACTAACATCAAATACAATGAACATTACACCCACATTGGGAAGTAGATGACTCTGGCTAGGTTATCATTCACATCTATCAATCAGGGCACACAATGATCCCCTCAACAGGAATCATGTCGTCACAAGGTGGTAGGCGTGACAGAACCAAGGCACAACATAACATATCTAGAACAATCACCCAAGAAAAATCCAATGTGCCAGGAGACCGAATTAACTGTCAAAAATACATGAAGGCTATACCCCAGCACCTAATCGACAAGGCAACAAGACACAAGGTGAGATCATTTAATATTTAAATTTTGCAACCAACCCAAGGATTTCTTGTTTTCTTGTGAGGCACCTTTTATCAAGGAAGTCTCCCACACTATAAAACATAAATAATATGAATAATATCTAAAAATTCATGTACAAGGATATTCTATTTTAATTCTCTATATAGTATAATGTTATTTGAAAGCTAGCTTCATCATATGTCATATAAGACATTACTACTTACGTTTTGTAATGCCAAAATAAATTTACCATCATAAACAAGGTAAATTAATATATTAAGAACATGAATTCAAGGGGTTTTGTTATTGGATTAAAAATGACTTCCACACCATCTTATCTGTCAGTTCAATAGCTGCCCAAAAATCGCGGTCCATTAATAAAATCATGTGCTATTAATGTTGTCTAACCATGTCCATTAATGAGGTCTAACCATGTGCTATCTATTAATAATAAATCAACAATAAAACCATGTGCTATCTATTAATAATAAATCAACAATCAACATATCATTGTCCATTAATAAAATCATGTGCTATTAATGCTTTCTAACCATGTCCATTAATAAAATCATGTCCATTAATGTTTTCTAACAATGTTCTATCTATTAATAAGAAATCAACAATAAAACCATGTGCTATCTATTGATAATAAATCAACAATCAACGGATTATTGTCCATTAATAATTATTGTCAACAGTCAATCATTGTTTATTAATATTTACTATCAACAATATTATATCACTGTCCATTGATAAACGTCTGTCTAGAATTGATATTGTTGTCTAATAAAAAGAAATCATTGAGTTAAAATCACAGTGGTAAATTGCAGTGGTAAGGAGTAGGTAGGGAGATCATGCTGAAATCGTAGGGGTAAAATCGCCATGGTAAATCGCTATTGATAAATCTAATTTTTTAGGAAAAGAGAATGGATAAATGGTGGGTATGAGTCACCCAGAATTGCTGGGAAAGAAAAAAATGATTCATCCCCTTTTTGCAAGGATCCAAGGTGATTAGAGATTAATCAATAAAAATAAACTCAGAGTTTAAACAATCAGGGATTAGTCATTCAAAATGCAGAGTTTAAACACTCAAGGATTAAACATTCAAAACACAGAGTTTAAACATTCGGGGATTAATCATTCCAACGCAGAGTTTAAACATTTTGGGATTGATCATTAAAATCGTAGAGTTTAAACATTCAGGGATTAAACATTCAAACACACAGTTTAAACATTTAGGGATTAAACATTCAAATGCAAAGTTTAAACAATCATGGATTAAACATTCAAAACGAAGAGTTTAAAAATTCAAAAGAAACGCAGAGATGATCATTCAAAAGAAACGACAAGATAGTGTTACCAATCGTAGAGCAAAATACATAGGTTATTACTGTTGTTCGTTGGGAGAAATTAAAACCAAACATAAAGAGAAATAAATCTGAGCTTTGAGGGGTGGTTTCGTTGCGCCTAACAGTTAATTTGTTGGGATATCAAGCACCAGTCTTTGCAGAGTAAGGTAAATAATAAACGCAGAAAAGTGAAGGGTGATCTTTTTGTTCAAGGAGTGAACTCGTCGAGCATTCAAAACGAAAAAATAATGATGAGAAATAAAAAGGGTTTAGACAACGGGATGTGACACCTCAATCATTGATTGGAAGCAAAAAGTTGTAGAGAAGAAACACAATAATCACAGAGGCTAAGGAGGAAATAAATGCTCAAGAGAGAACTCCTTGTGGGGCAAAGAAAGGATCCTACAGTTATTATCCATGCACAGGAAATAAGGGCATTTGAATCTAAATCTTTAACACTGGAGTGAAAGACTGTTGATTTGGCTTCTGGTCGACTTCTCAGTAATAGACTAATAACTTAAGGATCAAGGAACATAGGATAAAAACACAATCTGCATCCAGGTCTTCTTCATGGAGAAGCAAGTAATGAAATCAAAGCGCAATAAAGGACTAAAGAAAACACAAGCAGGAGATACAAGAGCGGATGAAAGGTTTGAGTTTGGGGGCTCATTCTTAGCCACACGAAATAGACAGTAACTCGTAAATAAAGGATACTATGGATAGCAAGGGTTATGAATGAATGAATTAAGTGACAAGGGAATTACAATTACCATATAAATACATGTGCAAGGAAATCTCATGACAATGAAATCTTCATTCGAGTACAGTAAGATAAACAAGTGTAAATTAAATATCATTGCAAGTAACAATTTTAACAGGCATACCTTAGACAAATGCTAATGCTCTGAAGTCGTTGTCTCGTGTCTGCTCTGTCCATCTCTCTCTTTCCAACCGATGTGACCTCACCGGTACCTCCTAGCCAATGCTAGGGGTACTCTTCTTCCCCTGAAGCCCCCCGAGCTACAAAGGGGCCACACACACAATAAAAGAGAATACTAGCACCTAGCTCGCCATGCAAGGTCGAGCTACCACTCGTTACCTGATCTGGGTATCCCAACTCCCACAAGAGAAAGATTAGTCAAGATAAAATTTCAACAGTGTAACGTTACGCAAGCCATATGAGATCCATACACCTCCTCCACCATCCTTTTTATAGAGTTTCTTAGTCATTAGTTTCCCAAACCCTCATCAGATTCCTTTCTCATTTATTTAATTAGGAAAAATCTCCCTTGTACACATGTCGCTTAATCCCCTAGTTGCACCAGAAAATCAATTTTATTAATTAATTAAATATTCCTATTTCCCTCACCCACCTAAAAGCGTTCCTAAAAACACTCCTCGATGTCCCAATATTCCCTTACAATTCTTAGATGACTTACGCCTTACTTAATTCCTAGTTGAGTTCATAAATAGAAAGTTCCAAAGGCTAGATTCCTTACTAAGTTAGACATTCAACTTTTTCTTTAAGTTTCCCCCCCTTTTTAAGTTTCACTTTTTCTTTAAGTTTCCTTTTCTTTTAAGTTTCCCCTTTTTATAACTAATTTCATAATTAGTAGTTTAGATAAACAACCATTTACTCTTTTTATGAATTTAATCCTCCATTATAATTTTTTTTTTTTTTTACTTTAATAATTAAACTTTGAATTTCTCTTATTAGTTAAAAATAACCTTTAGTGAATTGAAATTTTATAAAAAGAATCTTAGTGAATTAAAATTTTATAAAAAGAATCTTAGTGAATTAAAATTTCATACAAAGAACCTTAGTGAATTAACATTTTATAAAAAGAACCTTAGTGAATTAACATTTAAAAAAAAAGAACCTTAGGGAGTCAAAATTTCCACTTTAATCTAGTTATATATCCAATGAGTTGTTTTTTTTTTTTTGGTTCTAAGGTTCTACTCAAACCTAGGTTTTAATTCAGTAGGCTTGGCGACAGTTCTTAAGGGAAAAATTAGTCATTAAACTTTACTTATCACATCATTCATTTTAAGGCCGACTAGGTCCTAAGGAGGCATAGTTTTCTAGGCACTAGGTTTATTCACTTACTAGTTAAAATCGTGATTTTCCCTTCAGGACGCACTACATGCTCCAAGGGTGCCACTCACCTCTTTCCATTTTATTTGTGCGACGTACCCTTCAATATGCACTACGTGCTCCAAGGGTGCCACTTGCCTCTTTCCATTTTATTTGTGCGACATGCCCTTCAAGACGCACTACATGCTCCAAGGGTTCCACTCGCCTCTTTCTATTTTATTTGCAAGACGTGCCCTTCAAGACACATTACATGCTCCAAGGGTGCCACTCGCCTATTGACTTAATTTGGTAGATGTCAAACCCCTAGAGTCAATATGTAATGTCCCTTTCCAAATAGGATCTCCAGAGAGGAGGCTTAATGGTCTAAATCACCCCATTAGACTATAGCCAGGGCCCAAGAGGGGTAAACAAGGTTACTAGAGGTCACTCCAGTCACAGGTGTTATATTCGGAAAGTGACATTGAGCTAAAAAGGGTTAAAAGCGCTTTTAAGTCATTATGAGCTAAAAATAGAAGTCAAGAATGAATTAGGGTTTCAACAATGGTTTAGGGTTTTGGAAGTCAATAGTGAATTAGGGTTTCAGCATGATTTAGGGTTTTGGAAAGATATAAAGGAAGGGTCAGTGACCTAACTGGTCATTATGCAGATTATGACTTGTCATTGAGAAGAAGAGGTGCATCTCAGGAGAGATAGTTCATTGGATTCCAGGAGGAAGACACCAGTTGGTCGATTTCAGTGTTGAGAGACACACCCTAGTCACCGGGGAGATCATTAAGGTCTTCCATCATTCTTCAGCAATAGTTACACAGTGTTCAGCAGCAAGGGCACATTCATCTAGAGTGAGGGCACAACTTTTGAGAGGGTTTTTAGTCGACTTATCCCATCCAGGAAGAATTCTGAGATTTCCCTCTGACCCATTTGAGAGGAAGGCAAGGCACATATTTTGCATGGTTTCTCATCAGATTCCGACGGAGAATCAACTAGGGTGCATTTTCTAGACTTGGACGTGTGACACTTTTGGCGGATACATTTGGGATTCGAGAGCGAGCATCATGCCATATTCAGGGAAACCCTTCTGACCCATTTCCAAGTAGACCAAGGTGGTCATTTTTAGACACATCTTGCCCGATTCTGAGGGTGGAATCACTAGGACACATTTTTCCAGAGAAAGAGGGGCACATTCCTCTAGGGAGATCCATCCAGGCTCCAAAATCACCAGTAGAAGGGTTATAAAGTTACTAGTACTGAGGACTAAAGTAGGGCACATCATTTGGGATAGTTTCCAGGCCATTTTGAGAAGTACAGCTCCCAGGGAAAATTTTCTAGACTTCCAACAGTTACCGTCAGAGATGCTATAGTCCCAGCGCATCCATTGATTCCGCAATGCTCTCATATTTTGGGTATTATCTTTTAGTTACTTATTTGTACTCTGGCTAATATCCTTTGTCTGTTGATCTAGTCAAGTATTGTTAGTGTATTTAGCCACATTCGTCCATTTTGTATTTTCCTCCTAGCTTATAGGAAGAGGAAGAGGCACACAAAGAAGCAGAGAGAAGGGCAGAGCATGAGTCTGAGTGCGAGGCATAGAGGATGCTAGGAGATAAATATGAGTGACCAGAGGGCAGTGGCAAGGTCCCCGTAGATCCAGAGGCAACTTTCATGCAGGTTATCAATGATATGTTAGCTAGTCAATGGACCATGTCTTAGTCCTTGGCACATGTGGTTGATATATTGGCTAGAGTGGGCTCCCCAGATACACAAGTCCCGCATGTAGCACATGGGAACTCGGGAGCAGGTAGTAGACCCCAGTGACCCTCTCACACATACACCTCTGCGAGTAGGATTCCCAGACCCTTGTTTCCTAGTTTCTAGAGGGCACCCCCGGTAGAAACACCGCCACTGATAGCACAGAGGCCACCCACTCATGCCGACGACATTGCAGAGTATAGGAGGGAGTACGCAGTATTGGGTTGTGACTTCCATCAGGACATGACCTTAGTCGAGTATTGTGGGCTTAGACTCAGAAACCTCCCTAGAGAGCCGTAGAGGGGAGGAATACAACAACAACAACGGAATAACCTCAATTTCATCCGAAATTTGGGAAACTCACCATCCCTTCTTTCGATGGATCATCTAAATACACCTCCAGATATTGGTTATAGAAGCTAGACACGTATTACAAGCTCAAACAGATGACCGAGACAAAGGCCGTCAGTTTTTCGACCTTACACTTGGAGGGTGAGGCACATGAGTGGTGGTATCATGGACTGGTGACATAGGGTCATAGTCGCTTCACCTCCTATAGGGAGTTTACATATAGCCTAATGGACAGGTTTGATTGGAAGGATCCCAAGATACACTTTAGGGATCTAGCCCAGTCGAGACAGACTAGCATAGCAAAGGTGTTCATCACAGAGTTTTAGTAGGTAGCCATGGCAGTGACAGATATATCAGAGCCTAGGATGATCATTCTATTCACATAAGGACTTGTAGAGCCTTTGAGAGGATGGGTGAAAGCATACGGGCCTCACACTTTGCAGGATGCCATCCTTTGCACTCGAGATCTGGCAGACTGAGTTGCAAAGACTAAAAATTTCTCCAAACCATTTGTGCCCCAGAGGGATTGAGACAAGAAGCCATTCTAGAGAGAATGGAAGGGGAAGGAGAAGTTGGATGATGAGACTAGACGAGAGCTTATGAGGAAGAATCTTTGCTTCAACTACAAAGATCCTTGGGTCCCAGGTCACAGGTGCATGGGCAAGGGAGAGATTCATTATATTGAGGTAGCAGCAGATAGGGTGGACAGTGAGGAGGAGGAGCACAATAATGGATCCACTAGTTCAGAGGAGGATTCAACACCAGCAGAGGAGAAACCTCCCCATAGACCACCAACACCGGCAGGATCCCATCCTCCAGTAGTCCCACAACCGCCAGAATAGGTTAATAGGAGGAAACCAACAAAGGGAGGTGTCATAGCGACCCTTTTTGGTGTTCCTAGGTATGATACCCTCTGTATCAGAGGGATTATTCAGGGGAAATGGGAAATCACCCTGATAGATGGTGGGTCCACGCACAACTTCATCGACGCTTCACTAGTATCGAGATGGGCACTTCAGACAAAGGATTTTGAGGGGTTTTATGTTGCGGTAGAAGATGGCCATATAGTGGAGTGTCTAGACAGAGTTCCAAACTTAGAGATGAAGTTAGGAAACTACACAGTGAGAGACACATTTTATGTGGTTGACCTATCGGACAAAGATGTGGTGTTAGAAGTTCAGTGGATGTGGTGTTAGGAGTTCAGTGGATGATGTGGTGTTAGGAGTTCAATGGAGTTCAGTGGATGGTGTTTTCCAATGTTTGATATTGTTTTTTATTTTATTTTGTACTTTCTTTTTTGTGTGTGGTTAAACATGCACGACAAGCTTTTCTTTCTACTTCCTAGCATTTCGATTTAAATAAAGGATACTCTATTCGCTCCTTACATTTTACATGGAAGAATAATTTGTGATAGGCCATACTTATGTGGCCCCCGCCCTATACTTAGGAAAGAAATGGGAGGACCCGTCATGTTTTCATACTTCGGGCTCCCATAAATAGAATGAATCAATGATTGTTTCAGCAAGGCAACTCAGGTGTTGATGTCATCTTCATGTTCAATATTTTGCATATATTACATCTTCTTCTATTTGATAATATCTGTTCATATAAAAAATGTTACGCCATATGTGTGTGTGTGTGTGTATATATATATATATATATATTATTTTTTTATTTTTTTCTATTGCTTATGGGTTTCAACGAAATTTGCGAACAGAAAAACACCCTGCAAATTGGAAGATTCTTTACATTTGGACTAGAAATAATCTATTAATATATATTAATATGAATACTATTGGAATAAATATAAACACTTTCTCTTTAAATTTTCCTTGTTTTCTTCCCTTCTATTATCCCTTTGTGGTTCTATATTTAGTGGCATTTCTATGATCACGGTTTCCAGGGTTCGCGGATTGGAAGATGCTCATATTTATATATATATTCACACCATGAGTCCTATCGCAGTCCATTTCAATACTTATCCAATTATATTACCAACGGGTCCTGAGTTTGGGGTATCCAACACTTAGGCCCCCTATTCTGTCATATACATCTTGCACCCAAAAACTTTTGTGATCTGCAATTCATGCTTTTACTAGTGATAACTCACAAGGGGTTCGAAAAGATTGGCATTAATAAATGAACAATAGATGTTGTTCTGTAAGATACTTATCCCATTTTCCCTTTTCTTCTTCCCGTCTATTATCCCTTTTTGGTTATATACTCAATTGCCTTTCTATGATCGCGGGTTCCCAGGTTGGTGGGATGACAAATATTCATCTCCATCTATATCATCACATGAAAAGTCTGACTTATCGTTGTTCCTTTCCATACTTAACCAATTTTATGGTCGCGGTTTCCTGGGCTGGATATTTCGAACTCTGTTGCTTCTTGTTCAGTGATATACATCTTGCACTCAAAACTTTCATGATCTACAATTCCACCGTGGACTCCTCAAACTCGCAAGCTTCACTCTACCTGCACAACCTTCGCAAATTCTCAAATCATCTGTCACTTCCTTCCATTCCCACTTACTTCACAACCTTCACAATGCACATTAATTATGGTTTTACTAGTGACAACTGAACAGACTAGAAAAATATTAATTTTGGGTTTTCACAAAATCAAACAAATGATAGATATATATATATATTTTTTGAAATTAGATGCAAATTGACAAAATAATTTAATTATTTAAACCTACCAAATGATTTTTTGAAAATGATTGCTAATGAGCAAATGATGAAAACATAATCATAATTTAAACGAAATTAAATAGTTGATAAAAATTAATGTTTTAGATTAAATTAGGGTTTCTATGTTCGTCTCTCCCTCATTCAAATTTGATCAAATGTGAACAAATGTCATAGAAAA
Source organism: Picea engelmannii (assembly GCA_009831015.1). NCBI lineage: Eukaryota > Viridiplantae > Streptophyta > Pinopsida > Pinales > Pinaceae > Picea > Picea engelmannii. The sequence continues at coordinate 1,348,590 of ML778698.1, forward strand.
GATGTGTCGCAATAAAATTTCTACCTGTAAAATCATTGTTATTAATCCATGTCTTCAACCAAACCATTCTAATAACAGATAAATTCAATAAGGAATAGGTAATAACAAACTCTCAAATTATGAAGCTCATCCATGAACATCAAAACTCTGTAGAAAGAAAAAAGAAATGGCATTTAAATTTCATGAAATTCAAACCAAACAAAAGAAAATAATATAAAATAAAACCAACCTCGAAACAAAGAAAACCAATACCAATCCAATCAAGTCAAAGGGAAAAAGGAAGAAGAATCCAAGTAAAATTTCCAGGGACCCTAGATTTTGATTAAAAATAAAGAAGGGGGTTTTTGGGGCCCAACAAATGGAGACTCATTGGGCGAAGAAGTTATCTATGATATGGTAGTATTTCATCTCAGAAAGAAAAGAATAAGACTTGAAAAAGGATTTAAGATTCTTGAAATAAATTCACTTTGAAACCATATAGTATTATGATAAGCTCAATGTTATAACCAAATAATAGAATTTTCTTTACAGGGGATTATAACTTGAAATAATGCCTTGATGAAAGAGTCACTATGTTTATAAAAGGACTTCAATACTATTGATAGAGCCACTGCTGCCAGCATACGTCCATAGCCTCGGCAGAGATATCATTTAACCCACTCAAATTATTTAATCCCATCCAATAGTTGTATCCACATGATGTATACTTTCATAAAAGTTAATTTAAAAGAATATACCTACTACCTCTCGAACCGACATTGCTTCGCTGCCAGCAGGCCTGTTCAGTACCCCGAAAAAGTTGTCTTGGTATCATGTGTTCATTTACCCGCTACTAGCGAGCCTGTTCAGTACCTAGATGGGTTTACACACACTTCCCACACTTAAGTGCTTTCAACCCTCTTATGCCACTTTTAAATAATAACACAAATATAGATTTATTGATGACAAAGGGAGAAGGGTGATACTGTAGGTTAATTGCAATACAGGTGAATAGTTGATCATGTTATTTATTTTCTTTCAAAACTGGAAGTTTTATCATGGTTTAGAGATTTTAGATTTCATTTAAGAAATCATCTAAAGAATGGGGAAGCACTTAAAAGTGATTCATTAAGAATATGGATGACATAAAAAGTTTAAATACCATCGTAATTCTCAAATATTTAAATCACATCTCTCATGTAGTACTCTGGCAAAGAAAATTTGAGGACAAAACAAAAGTGACAATTGACTTAAAAATCAAGTGTTTGAGCTATATCTTAATATCATGACCTATTTGAACTATTTCAAATTTCTTGAAAAATACAAGTCTTGAAATGAATGCTTCCTTCCGACGATTTCTCTTGGATCAACAATATAATGGTTCAAAAAGACAGAGAAGAAAAACAAATTCAATCAAAGAAATCAAAGAAAGCAAAAAAACACACAACAAACCAAACCATATTTTTTTAGTGGAATTCAAAATCGGAAGTGCATAAAAAAAAAATCGAAATGGAAAAAAAACACTTTCAGAAACAATTTTGGCCAAAGATAAACCCAAGCTTTGGGATCTACTAGCATCCCACTGTAAAATAAAGAAAGAACTAAATCATATAAAATCTCATGTGAGAGAAAGTTTTTTTCTTAAGATAGTTATGCATAAGATGTTACTTTGACCAAGCATTACTATTAAAAATAAAAGACACTAAAAACAAATAGAAACATCATTATTAAGATGAGTGCATTCCTACTCGTGGTAGCTTGGGTCAGGGTTGAATTCAGGTGAATTGATAGTTCAATTTTAATTATCTCTTTACTTTCCATTTTACAATTTCCATGATGATAATGTGTTTTTGAAAATAAATATTCAACGAAAAAGAAGAGAGAAAAGGATTAAAGTGGACTTCCCTGACAACATTCATATTATGGTTCTCTTGTTGTACCCACTTTTGTTCATAAATGAATTATTAAAAAAATAAACATTCAGAAAGAAAACTAAAAGAAACCTAATCCTAAACCTACTCTAACTACTAAACAAATCAAAATACTAAGTGAAGCCATGCTTCCAATGTAGTCATCGGAGTAACTCCAATCTTGCAATGAAAAAAAATCAAATATTAGTAACAAGAATGGTAGTATATATAAATATGAAAAAAATACATCATACTTACCTTTATCATCATCATTTAAAAACAAATCAAGAATGACCTTAACATTCCCTTGAACATTATTTCTGTATGAATCATCTAGCCATTCTGCAATTTTGTCATTATATAGGTCACAAAAACATGAAAAAATGAGATTGTCAAGATTGTAAGAGTTACGGGGACCTGAAAAAACCATCGGCCTAGACTGAAGTGCCCCATCCTCCTGAAAATTTTCCTTTCGTTCCATATTTTCTCCATTTGAAGGATATAAAAAGAGTGTGTCAAAGTTACCTCCTTGATCTCTAAATAAGGTAAAGATAATCTTACCATTCCCTGGGAACTTTTCAAGATATGAATACTCCAACCAATATGCAATCCTATCATAATACATGAAATTACTAACATGGGATTATTCAAAAGAATTCACATATGACAAATATTCCTGACGAGAATAAAGTATTAGATTACCATGGAAAGAATCTTGTAAAAAGGTCAGATGAAGATTGTGAGAAATTATCGTGATTTTCGATTGGAAAAGAAGTGTCCCATTCTCTTGAAACTTTACATTGAGCTCGGATACTTCAAGATTAACTATTTGAGGTGAACTAAATGAAACAACCAACATTTTTGAATAATCATCATTGGTAATAGTATTTGGTTGATTATATTTTTCAAGCTCAAATAATTGATCATGGAAAAATGTAGATCCTTCTTTAAACACAAATTGAGATGAATCAATGGAAGATGCAATTTGAGACTCTTTCAAATAATTTCTTGATTTACCCACGAATAATTGATGAGAATGAAAATTAATATGTTCATGGGAAAAATTATTTTCCTCTTTATCTTCTATTTGGTAATCTCTATTAATCTATACCTGATTATATAGTGCATAAGTCATTCCAAAGTGAAATGGAACACATGATTGCATAACATGATGATAAAAAATATCAGGGTACAAGGAATAATATGTAGAAGAGTTGACGAGAAGAAATGCATCACTTTAAATGATCAGAATATGTGTTTTGAATTGTGTTTTTGTTCCCTCTCCTTGTATAAATTGATCAGCCTCTATTGTATGTTCTTTTAAAGAGTATGAGACAAATTCTAAGAGACAATTTGGTTCATCATAAAAGGGTGAATGTGAGAGAAAATTACTAGAATTAGATGATTATGTTGGACACACCTACCACACTTAGAGGGGGGGTGAATGAGTGTGGAGATCTTTTTCCCAAAACTTCCCTCTTACACAAAACTCCTTAGTTAACATTAAACATTTACTCATTACTTATTGCTTTCATTTATAACCAGTTAGATGTGAACATATATCAACAATATATCATCAACAAGTCATCACCACAAGGAACACAAAGAACACAATATGTATGTACAATTTTTCTTTTTATTATGGACAATAATCCATGGGTTTTTTAGCAACAACTGAATAGAGTACAACTCTACAAGAGCACCAACTATATAATGCAAGACTCAGCTTACACACTCAGCACCAGCTGAGATGAGGCAACAATCCTCAACAAATATCAATCTGCAATAGGTACGTGACCTGTCAGTAGTTCATCCCGCGTGTGTACGCACCCTAGCTCACTACACCCCGCGTGTGTACGTGGTCAGTGTATCCAGCAGCCTGCGTATACCTTCTGAACTATTAGGGTTTATCCTTCAAGATCAACTCAGATCCTCTACAACCAATATATCATTCTGACTATCCAATATCACCACCATCCAGTCACAACACATCCAAGCTTTCCAATAGTCTACTCATGCTCCACAATCAATCAATATGAATGCTATCGCAATCATGTATAAACAACTAGGATACCATAGAAATCATGTCACCACTGAATCACAAGAGTACTGCTCACTCCATCAACCAAATCAACCAAATTGAACCACATCATAGAAGCCATACCAAGAATTCCCTAAGCATTCACATCACATCAAACAATAGTATCCATCAATACAATAATGTAACCATACTAGTGTCTTAGTGGCAGATATAAGCCCATAGAATGCAGATCTATAACCTTCCACAATATTCAATAGGAAGTCCTCATATTAAACAAAAATCTCCATGATTTTATCATTGTGCGCGCCCTATCCTCATACATCCCACGTATGTATGCGCCATGTCCCATTACAACCCGCGTACACCTCAAAAAATAGGGTTTTTGAAGCTACGAGACTTTTTCCGTCAAGATCTTCGATATTTTCAAAACTTTGATGCTTCCATGAGATCCTCCTCTCGCTCTCTTCCTTAGAATAGATCTTCAATCATGCTCAAGAGATCCACACTAAAGCTGCTCTCACAAGAATCTCTCCATTGATCCATAAAAAGGATGCTTTCATGAGTCCATAGCTATATTATTTATACTTTCATCCTCTAGGTCAATCAACCCATCTCTAGGTCACTTAACCTATTTTCCTTATTTTAGGGTTAACCACTTTCCATAAATAGAAAGTTCTCCAATACTTTATTATTTAAATATTCCTTCTTGATTTTGTCACTTCTCTTTACTATTTAAATAATCCACCTTAACTTTGTCACTTTACTTTATCATTTAAATAATGATTTCTTCTTTTAGGTCACTTTGACTTTTTTGACCTTGGGGGCTTCAAGCCTTCATATGGGGGTCTTCCAACTTTCTAAGGCCATAACTCTCAAACCGTGAGGAGTTATGTGACATTCCACATACCAACGAAAATGGAATGACAAGCACTATCCATATAGGATAGTTTCACCAACAACTTTATTGATCTTTATCTCATTATTCTACATACAAGTATGGGTCCTCCAACCATTCTTCTAGGATAAATCAATCCGCAAAGAATCTTCCCATGATGGATTTCACCATAAGGGGACCACTTTGGAGTTCATCCATTTGTGCACATTATCAATCATGATAAGACAATAATGAGTCATATTTTCATCAAACCAACTATGCATCATATATCAAAGAATACATCTTTATCATGTATCAATGACAACTCATTGATCCATGTTCATCTATGCATCATATCAATGATCCATATTCATCAATTGGTTTCCACTTTGACATCTATCATTCTCATCAAGGATAATTCATCATATACATTGTTCATCAATCAACAATCAATCAAGCCTATCAATCAATCCATCACTTGACATCAATCAATCAAACCATTGGCATCAATGGAAACATGATCCAACATATTCATTACTAGTTTGACCAATGTTGTCATCTCCCACTAATTGATCTTGAACTTGTTTACATGAGTGAGGGGAAGTTTTAGTGACAAAAGATTACCAAATTCACATTCCATCTATTTTACTTCAGAAACAATTGTAATATCTTGGAGAGTTTGACCAAGGTCTCCTTTTGAATTCAATGTTCCTTCGTCAATAGAAAAATACATTGTTGGAAAAGAAATATCAGAAGTCAGAATTGTATCTTGTAAAATGTCATGTTGCTGCTAATCTGCCAAAATGAAAGAAGTTGACAAAAAATGTGGTGCGTTAATGACTTCAAGATCATCATGAACTTTTAATCCATCTCAAGATTGAGTATTAGTGCTCAATTTAGATTGGTTAACAATTAATTGATCTTTCTTGTCTGAGAAAGAAATGAGATATTGAAACCATTCATCAATAAGAGGCATTTATTTCAAAGGGAATATAGTACAAACATATATGAACCTAATTGCAAAATCATTGATTGATTCATCATTTTCTTTCCTTAAGCAACTTAATTCTTCACTTAATTCGTCATAATCATAATTGTTAAAATCTGATAAAAACTCAATTACAAACTCAGAAAAAGAATGAATCGAATTAGCAGAAAAAGATTCAAACCAATATTTAACCCGACCTCGGAAGGCGAGAGAAAACAATCTTCATATAACATTAGGATCAATGATATTATGTTTTGGACATTTATAAAAAAAATTAGAAATATGGTCTACTGCAGATGTGTTCCCTTCACCATTAAAGATGAGTTCTGAAAACAGATCAATTGTCTTGTTGGGAATAACTGTGTAACATCCCACTCTTGCTCAATGAGCGAACTTATTCTTTGACGACACATGCTTGCAAGTGATCCAGATTATTATGCTATTAAAACATTGATTTTGATTATGAGGCGTTATGGGTTGATGACATATTTTTTTATTTCATTGACATAGACAGGTGCTATTGATTCGGTTTTACTGAGTGTACATGATTTTGGACCTTGAGGATGCAAAGGCATTGATGGAACCCCTTGGACTCTGGATCGAGTTGGGGAGTGAACCATTGGGGGTTTGATTGTTTTATATGTGATATTAGTGCATCTGATTAGATGATATTATTATGGAAAAATTGTTGACATGATTCGTTGATGATGCAGGCTGACGATGGCTTGCCGACTAGACTCAGATGTGGAGTAGAGGGGTCATGCACGACTACCAGAGATGTTGAGGGAGAGGTGTGGACAACAGCCCTGCTACAACCTACTAGCACTCCCTCCGTGGCTCGAACTGTAGGTTAATGTTTACCTACTTCGAGAGGACCCACGATGCCATGAGGGAAGACTGTGATAGTCGCTCACGATGATTCTAAGGGGCGTGCAATTAGGCGTGGGCCTTATTCCTTATAGCCCCTTAGTCTCCCACAAGTTCACCTAGCGGAGTATTGACTCCAAGGGTTTTTGATGTCTACCAAGTCAGTCAAGAGGTGAGTGGCACCTTGGAGCACGTGGTGTGTCCTGAAGGGCACGTCGCGCAAGAAAAATGGAAAGAGGCGAGTGGCACCCTTGGAGCACGTAGTGTGTCCTGAAGGGCACATCACGCAAGGGAAACATATGAGGTGAGTGACACCCTTTGAGCACCTAGTGCGTCCTAAAGGGCATGTCGCGTTGTTAATGATAAATGAATGAACCCAGATGGCCTTAGGACTAATAACATGATAAGAATTTTTTAAAACAAATTCCCTATTAAAATGTCGCCCAACACAAAAATTAAAGTCTAGGTCTAAATTATAATAGTGACATAATTTTCTCTATCCTTTTAAATATATATATATATATATATATATATATATATATATATATATATATATATTTATTTATTTATAAAAATAAAAATAAAATAAATAATTGTTTTATTATATTATGATAATTAGAAGTTTATTAATTAAAAAGGGAAAATGGAAAAAGTTAATTTCTACACCTGCCAAATTGAGTTCTAAATGAAAAGGAGGAGGGAATTCTAAAATAATTAGGAAACTAGGAAAAGAGGGAAACATAAAAAGAAAAGGGAAACAGAAGGGAAAAAGTAGAAAGTCAAACTTAGTAACGTATCTACCATTTAAGAACTTTCTAATTTAAAACTGAACTAGCAAATTAATAATGGGGAAAGTTGCTAAAACCTGTACGGGAATTTGGGGACACCTAGGAGCGATTCTAGGAGTGACTCTAGGTGGGTGAGGGAAATAAGGGTAAATAATTAATTAAAGAAATTAGTTTTTGGAGGAATGAAGGGGATGGGTGAGACATGTACAGGGAGGAATTTTTATGAATTAATTTATTAAACATTAAATAAAATGGGATTTGGGAAAGTAAGGGACTTCGAAACTCTATATAATGAAGGGAGGAGAAGGATGAAGGATATTTTTCTGTTTGCATAATGTTACACTGCAAAAATATATACTTGACTGACTTCGCTTGTGGGAGTTGGGATACCCAGCTCGGTGAGGAGTGGTAGCTCGGCCTTGCGAGATGAGCTGGGAGCTAGCTGAATCTCTGGTTAGTGTGTGTGGCCCCTTTGTGTCTCTGGGGGCTAAGGGGGAAGAAGAGTACCCATAAAGTTGGCTGGGAGGTACTGGTGAAGTCTCATCGGTAGGCAAGCGGGAGTAGCGATCAGGCAATGATACACTTTGTTTATTTTGCATGGTAGATTGTAGTAGGATTTATGCTTTGGATCTGCATGTTTAATTGGGTAAGTAAATTGATTGGCGTAGCATTCTAGTTGATGACTGAATTTTTCCCTAGCCTATAGCTCGATGACTGATTGAATCCCATGGCCTTTGATTCCTGACATGTCTTGACCGCCCTGTGGTGTATTGATTTGTGAGGATTGTGGTTGTTTAGCCTTTTGTCCCTAGCTCATCAGTCCTCGCCTGAGCAATCATCCAGGAGCGTGATCTACGGTTGTCACTTCGGTGTTAATAGACCTATGGATCTCAACGCCCTTCTTTTATGTGAGTGGATGATGAGAGAAGGACATTTGTGTCAGTCGTCTACCTCCGTTTTTTGTCCTTGGATGATTGTTTTCTTGTGCCTTCTAGCAAAAGTACCTCTGCATATGGATTTCTTGTGTCTGTGTTGGTTTATCCCTGTGATGATTTCAATGACTTATCCCATTGGATATTTGCGTTCTCTTACTGTTGTATACGTTGGATTGGTATCCTGGTAATGTAAAAGATTCAATTTCAGTCTGCATTTTTATATTGGTATCCTTGAATGTAAAAAGATTTAATTTCAATCTACATTTATATGTTGGTATCCTAGAACTGGAAAAAAAAGTTAGTTTTTTCTCTGTGTTTTATATGATGTTGGTTGATTATATTTCTAAGTTGTCTTTTGTTGACGACACTTGCCTTCGTTGAACAACGATTTCCTTTTTGTTCTTATGTATTCAATTATGGTATGATATTTTCCATTTCTGGACTGAATTCATGCATTTTAAAATTGCAATCTGTTTCCTTGGGGGGGAGGCGAATTTTTGGCCTAACAAATTGTATTTTTGAAATTTTTCTTCCTCCACGCATTTCCTATGCCTTACCGGTTAATGGGGGCATTGGGTGGGAATTCGTTTCACCTTTATGATTGAGACCTTCCCACCACTAGTCAAGACAATGATTGACATTTCCAGACTTCCTTCGAAGCTTGACCGAGTTTGCATTTCATTTTTTGCCTGGCAATTTTTCCCCTCACAGGTCTACATTTCATTTTTACTTTTGGGGTGATTTTTCCCTTAAAGAAGACTGCGTCTTGCACTTAAGAAATACTGCTATTGAATACCCTTGTTGCCTGGCGATTTTCCCTCGAAGAAGACTATGTTTTGCATAAAAAATTATTGCTATTTGATTCCTGTCAATGCACATGATTTTGCAACTAAATGATGTTGTGTTTTCCTATTAATGCCCATGGTTTTGGCAATGAATTATGACTGCATTTTTTTTCCCCTGTTACCGACCACGTTTTACATTTACCCTTACCTGCATTTTAAATGACAGTAACTCTTAAACCACGTTTGACATCTTGACTGTGGATTTATTTGAATGACAAATAAAATTAAAACTGTCTGTGTTTTCTTGTTATTGACCATGAAATTGTCATTAAATTGATGACTGAGTGTTCCTATAAATTACTCCAATTTTTCTTTAATTATTGACCGTGTTTTCCCAGGTGTTTAACCGATGAGTTGCCTCTCCTTAAGACGACATTTCATTTATCTACTAGGCGATTTTCCACTTTTAAAGACCGAGTAGTTCTTGGATTTTTCGTACTGCATTTTTTTTCTTTTACCCTGAGGGCATTCCCATGGCTGGATATTACGCTGGCATTTTCTTTATTAAGAGTGAATTTATGTAAATGACTTTTTTCTCTGTGGTTTCCATTGATAAGATTGTGTTTATGTAATGAATTACATTTCTTTGGCGATTTCCATTTTACGACTATAATATTCCACAATTACTGCTCTGCGTTTGATCCTCATTACGTTCCATTTAATGACGTCATGTGTTTTCCCACAACATGTAATTTAGCATTTGTATTGGATAGCTTCTCCCTTAACTTCCTTTGATTAGTACAACCTTTAATTTGATTTGAAATCCCATGTTTAATTTACATAGTAGTTGCTTCAATGGAAATTATATTTACTCAATACCTGAAATGATTAACTTATTTAGACAACCTCTTCATTGGTTTAGACAACCATTTAACTAATTTAGAACATTCTTGTCCTTCAGATTTAACATTGATTAAACTGACCTTCCCGTAAGAATGTAACTTGGGTTATATTTTTAGCATTTACTTAATTAAGCGGGCTAAATTTGATTGCGTTAAGGTTAAATTGATTATACCTTGATGATAATTTATAAATTAATGTCGCTAACAAGCGTGATCATTGCAGCTGATACATTGATACTGTTACTAAATGTTTAGGGGGTTAACTGCTATGTGGGATGGTATTTGGTGATTAATCTTGGAATGCCAATTTAGATTTTCTTTAATGTTAATTTAAATTGGCGTATATTGACTTAATTGCAATTTAGAATTGTCGAATTCAATGTTAATATAAAATTGTAAATGGTGACTAATTGAAACTTGACTTACTATTAGATTGGTAATCTATGTTAAATTTAGACTGTGAGTATGGACTGTGTTAGATGTGATTAATGGGTAGGATGTTGACGAAGTCTTATGTTGGTTAGTGTCTTCCTTGTGTAGTCCTTTGGCGTCTCGTCGAGCTATTGTTGGGGTTGGGGTGTGGTTTTCTTATCGGTATTCGGTTCCTAGCACATCGGATTTTCTAGAGTCCTCGATACAGACAGCTTATGTTTGCGCTAAGGTTATTGACGTGTCTATCACCTAGGAATGACATGATTCCTGATGAGGGGATCATGGTGTGCCCTATGGGATAGAGGAGAACAAGATCTTGGCCGGAGTAGGCATGACCTGGGTGAGTGTGGTCAAGCGTTGCAAGTTGCTTTTGGCGCATGGGTTGAATGCCTTCATGCGTTGGTTCACGCACCTTGAGGTTCTAGTCTTTGTTCATCTAGGCCATTCTGTTAGGATGGGAATGTTTTCCTTTAGCCAGTAGGTGTGGTCATGTTTGTGTCGGGTGAGTAGTCATTCCTCCTTTTTATTCTGTGCATGTTTGCCGAGTTGCTCTTGTGCCCGTGTGTGGTCTCATAGTAGCCTGTTGCCCAGACTGCATGCTTTCTTTCTTCATTTTTGGTGTGGTTAAACTATTGTTGTCATCACCTTCTCACCTAAAAAAAAAAAAAAAGTCACTTCTTCTTAGCTTGTTGTCATAATGATGGGGTCGTTACATATGGTATCGGAGAAAGGTTCAACCCGCGACTTGGGATCACTACGACTTTCGTTGATACGATTTGATTATAATGTTTCTAATTGAGTTGACTTGTATTCATGTAGGTAATCATGGTTAGAGAACGTCGTAGAGGTAGAAGACAGGGTGCTAGTGGAGGAGGCACGACACCTTCAATACCATCCACGCCTGAGGGGTCTAACCCCAAGGGAGATGAATAAGTTGTTGGGTAGGAGTAGATAGTAGTTGGTGATGTGGTCGGAATGATGAGATCTTTTCAGCACATGTCTGAGGCACTGATCATTCGTTTGGATAGATATGAAGCTAGAGAATTGGCACCCATTGAGGGTCCACTGCGTGCTCCGTTCAATACTGGTAGCATTCACCGTGAACTCGAGAAGGTCAAATTTCTCGAGTTCTTTGGTGCCCTGAATGGTGCAGCCACCGAGGCATGGTTGGAGAATATGGTGATGTGCTTTGCACTTCGTGACTATACCTCCAACATGAAGGTCTGCATGGTGGTATTTTAACTGAATGGGAGTGCTCTTATATGGTGGAAGATGCTCCTACCGCAGCTGAACATGGCCGTCGAAGACGTGTCATGGAAATTGTTCGAAGAAAGGTTTCGAGAGAGGTACCTATCAGAGGAATTCATTGAGCGTCAGCTCAATGAGTTCAACACCTTACGAAAGGGTGGTCGTACGATGCCTGAGTACGAGGCCTGTTTTATGGAGTTGCTCCAGTATGCTCCACACATTAACACTGAGAAACTTAAGGTCAACATGTTCGTGTTTGGCCTTAATGGAAGCATACATGCAAAGGTTAGGATTTTTATGCCTCAAACCTTGCACGATGTCATCCAAAAAGGCCCTCATAGAAAAGGAGGATCTTATTAGTTGGGGTCAGAGAAGGACTCCAATGAGACCAGCAGGGCAGGTGTAAAGAGGTGCACAACAACATCAGACACCAGCCAGACATGCGTCAGGATATCGTGGCTTCCGGAGGAAATCCACTTTCACTACACCTCGACGACCGACACCTCAGCAGCGGACACCTTATCGAGGACCACAGCATCAACAACAACGTCGACTACAGTAGTAGTAGTTTAGGCCTATTCAGCGGAACAAACCAGGATTCCATGTCGGTGGGCCATCATCTTCTACATCATGTACTAGGACTATTGGACTAAAGAAGGGGTGCTGGACATGTGGGGAGCCACACTACCAGCACGACTACTCTATGGAGAGGACTAGAGCATCTAGATCAATCGGACCGAATACCATGGGAGATTTGGGCAAGTCCCATTGGATTCATGCAAGGATGAATAACCACTAGGCAGAGAAACAGTCAACTGTGCTCAATACATCAGGTACCGTCGCTGACCATACCCTTAGTATTTTGATAGATCCTGGTGCTACCGAGAGTTTCAATTCGAGTGCAATGCTAAAATTGTTAAGGTAAAGGCAGTCAAACATGATGAATTTAGATTCATAGAGCTGGCTTCGAGAGCCAAACAAAAGGTTGGAGGAAAGGTTACGGGTTGTATCCTTAACTTGGGAGAGTTTTTCACCAGGGCCAACCTGTACATCATGATATTAGGATCTTATGATGTCATGATTGGTATGGATTGGTTGGAATCACATGAGGAAATACTCAACTGTAAGATGAAATGGTTGAGCTTGGTCGATGATGAGGGAAAGAGACTTGTGATTGTAGGTCGGAACTAGGGAATTTCCCTGAGGTTCATCTCTTCTTTGTAGCTACGGAAGATCATGTGCAAGGGGTGAAAGCTTTACATGATCCTTGCATTAAATGAGAAGGGAGTGGCGGAAGGTCTATAACACCTTCCAATGGTGAGATAATTTGTAGATGTCTTTCTGGAGGAGTTACCTGGGATGCCTCCAGAGAGGGAATTGGAGTTTACTATAAACCTAAAACAGAGAACTGAACCTATAGATAGAACGCCTTATCGGATGTCGACCCTAGATTTACAAGAGTTGAGAATGCAACTGAAAGAATTGATGGACTTGGGACTGACACGTCCAAGTGTGTCACCGTGGGGTGCGTCTGTTATTTTCATACGAAAGAAGGATGGGTAGTGGAGGCTCTTCATTGACTACCATCAGTTGAACAAGGAAACAATCAAGAATCAATATCCATTGTCGAGGATTGATGATCTATTAGATCAAATGAAGTGTGCGACGGTGTTCTCAAAGATCGACTTACAATCAAGATACAACCAGTTACAAATTAAGCAGGATGAATTCCCTAAGACAACCTTTAAGACGAGGTTTGGACATTGCGAGTTTACTATTTTACCATTTGGACTGACGAACGCCCTAGGGGTATTCATGACTTTGATGAGTGGGGTGTTCCGTGAGTACTTGGACAAGTTCGTCCAAGTATTCATTGACGATATTTTGATTTACTCTTGGATAACCGAGGAGCATGATGAGCACTTGCACTTGGTACTACAGTGTTTGCGAGAGAAAAAATTGTATGGGAAGTTGTCCAAATGCTCATTTTATCAATCAAGGATTCACTACTTGGGGCATGTCATCTCCGACGAAGGTATCACCATGTGTAGTGTCCCCAAGGCCGAGCCCCCTAGTGAACCATGTTCTGAAAAGAATTGTAATTATGATTTATAGGCTGGTGAGTCGAGTTCTTATAAGCTGGAGGCGTATGTGTTATTAGGCTAGGGAGCCTAAGTGTTGAAGGCCAAGAGCTTGTTGTTGTAAATGTAATCGTGCAGAACAATTAATAAAATATAAACACCACCATGCGCAGACCGACCATGATGAATGAGTGAAGGGGGACTAAGAATCCATAGAGTGGGCAAGGAATTAGGGGCTGGAAGGTGGAAAAGGGGCTAAGTGTTGAGCCTAGGGGGCTTAAGCCTGGGAATAATATTTTATTATTATTCCAAAAGAACATGTGCCATTTATGTTTTGTCCTAAGTTCCTAACCATAAGAAAGGTAATGCATGTCGAGGAACACATGCAGTTTCAAGGGTGACAAGTGTCCACCCTAATGCATGCAAATAAAATAGACAAGGTAAGTCGTGAAGGCTCTCTCTCCTCCATTCCACCCGACTACCTGAGCATGTAGGGAGCGATGAAAAGTATGACCAACCCAACCTCTGGAAGAATACCTTGTGTGTTTCTGAGAGTTGAGAACCCGGTATTGTCTTTGATAGTCCGTGCACATCCTCTGTCTGACTGATCGAACCTATGCGTGGAGGCTCTGTTCCGAAGATGAGACCCCGAACCATTCCGCCATTGTTGAACCAGTGGGAAAACCTGTGTTGTTCTGAAGAGTCGGTCTCACCCTCCGTTCTGAGTCGTGGAGTCTGTGTCGACCCCTACAGGAGTTACTCATCACGCATTCCTGTGAACCATCACTATGAGGCCTTGAGCCATTGTTGAGCCTGTTTGAGAGGCCGTGTTTGTATTTTCAGTTGGCTATGGTAACCACGCAGAGTTGGACTGTGCATGGCTTGATGGCCAGCGCAAGTTGTGATTGAGCCTGCGTGTGATCTCTCTCTAGGTGAGGGAGGTGGATGTTGTTGGAAGAGGTTTCTTCTAGAGAGTGTCCAGCACCAGCTTTAGGCTCTGAGACTTCCTGATCTGACTTGTTGCTGAGACCCAGAGAGGGAGGTTAGCACCGATGGACTGTGTTTTTTAAGGTGTATACTCCTGGGCGGAACATGCATGTGGGGAATGAGAGTCTGATAGTAGTGGGCGTAAGATGGAATCCTCGGAAGAATCCTTCCAGATTTTATGTGTTGTTTTCCCTGTAACCTCAGCCTAGCCTAGGATTCCTTGCCTTGGGGTGGATCGTAGTCCCAGCTCAGGGGTGACCCACTGTTGAGCTGATGAGCAGTGTGGTCTAAGGCTGGGAGGTTCGGGGAAGGCCTGCACTTAGTTGGTGGAATCTACCACTTTTACAAGATAAGTATCTGATTATTCCTTAGTCATGTTTTGCAGGACTGTGTTGCTTATGTTATCATGATTTCCGCTGTGTAAATGAATTATTATGAAATGCTATGGATTGTTAATTATAGCAGTAGATAATATGTTTACTTGAGCTTGAATGTGTTTAATTGTTGAATGCATGTGGATTATATAACATCTGTATGAGTTATGTACAAGGTATCATAGAGGTGTGCTACAGTTTGGTATCAGAGCCAAGGTTTCGACACTGAGCCTAGATGGGCCAATGGAGCGGTCTTTGGACCGAGAATGTGAAGGGAAATTGGGTCTGGAAGGCCAATTTCGGATCCTAGTTTGCTCCAAAGTGTCAAGGAGTTACTTGACAAGTTTTAAAGCTCAGGAGGTATAGCGACGTTATGAAACCACCACCGGTGTGGTATAAGTCCACAGGGAGAGAGGACTCCACACCAGAAGTGTAGGAGATCTAGGATCTATTCGGGAGGGAAGGTGAACCCTCGTGACCGTTAGATCTGGAAAGTGTACACGGGGTTTAAAGCCCTTTGGAAATTGCACAGGAGTGTGGAAATTGCGATACGTGAAATCCTGAATTAGTTAGGAATCGTTTGTGTTGTCAGATATCGGCTGGAAAACCCAATAGCTGTTGGATCTGTCAGGAGATATCCGAGGGTTAAAAACCCAGTGAATAGGGATGAAAGCCCCGAAATAGATCTAGACCGCCCAAATGACAGAGGCCACGTGTCGTGAGATTACCCATTTCGGGAAATCAGGGATCAGGGATTCGGGAGTTCCGTTGACAAGAACTCGGACTCTCGCCTTGATAAATCCTGACCCATAATGTCGAGACATTAGCATGTGGCTAAGTCTCGATGAATGGATGAGATTCCTTTGGAGAATCTCCGGGTCTGTAACGACCATCCGATGTGAGGAAGAGATGTCGACTTTAAGTTGGGGTGCAAAATACAAAGAGGAACTGCGTTTATTTGAACCATGATCATGACCCGCGATCACATGGGAATAGAGAGAGAGAGAAAGAGCTAGCTTGTGCTAGGCCTCCATCGGTAATTAGGGGGTTCTGATTCTGCAAAAATCAACGAAAAAGTTGATTGAGGTAGCGGGTATGATTGAGGAAGAAATCGACGTTTTGGGAGATGGGAGGTGAGAAGAGGTGAACACCTTTGAAACCCAAAGTCCCGAGATCTCGAAGTGCCAAAAATGAAAGTTTCGAAAACACAAAAATTGCAGAACCGAACGAGAGCTCAGAAAACTTAATTAAATCAAAATGTCTTTCGTTCTTGTTCGTATTGGCTTATAAATGTTATGGATTGTTCCAAAGGAGTAATGGCCTGAAAAACTTCGAATTTAATTG
Organism: Picea engelmannii; assembly: GCA_009831015.1. NCBI lineage: Eukaryota > Viridiplantae > Streptophyta > Pinopsida > Pinales > Pinaceae > Picea > Picea engelmannii. The sequence continues at coordinate 1,365,125 of ML778698.1, forward strand.
CACAGTGCATGTGTAGAGTTCAACGAAGGTCCGGACTCCAGTTAACTAACGCCAAGTATGGAGTGGGAAAGGGTGATGATTGCCTCTGAAACAGGAGACGAACGAGAAGGAAAGTATGTCAATATGGGAGTGGAAGGATCGAACTCCAATGGGCATGGAAAAGAGAAGGATAAGGAAGGACACATAATGAAAATCATTGAAGGATTACAAAGAGAGGCCAAGGCTCGTCGAGCTGATAGTCGAAAGCTCATGAAAGTTAGGGATCGACAGGGTGAATTAAACTTAAAATTTTTGAAGAGCCTGGAAAGAATAGAGAAAAAACTCAAGAAGGGAAGAGACTCAAGTACGACGGAGAGTCGTAGAACCCATGGGATAAGAAGTAGGTCAAGGAGTGGTAGCTGAAATCTTAGTCACTCCCAAAGACATTCTGATAGGAAGACACACAGTAGTTCAAGCCCATCCCCTACCAAAAAACATCGAAAATCTGGAAAGGAGGAATTGAAAGGGGAGATGAACAAGATTAAGCCTCCAACATTTGATGGAGAATATAAGAAGGAGGAAGATTCCGAGACATGGTTGCTTGGCATGAAGAAATACTTCCAACTGCAGAATTATTCCTCCCATGTAGAAGGAATAATTGCAATGTACCAACTGAAAGGAAAAGCATCCATGTGGTGGGATCAGTTTGTGCGGGTGCAACACATCCGAGAGAAAGAGGTCACTTGGAAGGAATTTAAGAGGTATTTCGAGAAGAAATACCTGACTAAAAGATACTATGACAGAAAGATGAAGGAGTTCTTCGAACTCAAGTTGGGCAACATGACCATTGATGAGTATGAACGAAGTTTTCTAGAACTATTGAAGTATGTTCCCTTCATCAAAGACAAGGCTGTCAAAATTCAAAGGTACCTGAGTGGACTACCACGTTCCATTGGTGACAAGATTCTATATGATGATCCTAAGACCATGGAAGAAACAATAAGAAAGGTGAAATGCTTGTATGAAGAACAAGGAGAAAGGCCCATCCTTCAGAGGGTTTGGAATGATGGGAGGAAGTTTAAGAAGGAACAGAGGCAGAAGGGAAACAAGCCTTCCTTTTTCAGAAACAGTCCTCAAGGATAGCCATCGTTTAGAGAGCCAAGTATGACTGAAGAGGGAGCACAAAGACAGAGACAGATGCCCATTCAATGTTGGGGCTATCAAGGAAACCACAAGTACAGAGATTGTCCCCATAAAAATGGTAAAGCGAGAACTGTACATACTGTTCAGCAAGATGAAATAGTGAAGGATATGGGTAGCAGAATGCCGAGGATATACGTAGCCCTGGACAACAAGAAAGAAGAATTTCAATCGCACATGATTGAAGTGGAAGGTACGATCAACAATCGACCACTTGTTATTTTAATTGATTTAGGGGCTAGCCATAGTTATGTAGATCCTAGAGTGGTGGAAAGTTTGCATATAACAAGAAGAAAACATGAGAAGTCTTGGTTAGTGTTGTTGGCCACAGGGACCAAGAGGAAGGCCACTGAATTGGTTAAGTCCTATTCAGTGGACATGAAAGGAATGAGCACTAACGCTGAATTGAACATTTTGCCTTTAGGCTCATACGATTGCTTAATTGGGATGGACTGGTTGGACCAGCACCATGCCCTTATGGACTACCGTAACAAGAGGTTTACATGCCTGAACGAGGAGAGAAATCAGGTAATAGTCCAAGGAATTCCCAGAGCCGTGGTTGTTAGGGAAATATCAGCCATGCAGCTGAAGAAATGTTATCGGAAAGGATGTCAATTATATGCAGCTCGGGTGGAAGAAGCATCCCGAGATGTAGTAATGAATATGGAATACCACGAAGTACTCAAAGAATTCAAGGACATATTTCAGGAGGTACCTGAACTACCTTCGAAGAGGGACATCGATTTTTCTATAAATTTGATGCCTGGAGTAGCTCCAGTTTCGAAGGCTCCTTATAGAATGATTACACCAGAGCTGAAAGAGTTGCAATTGCAGCTCGAAGAGCTACTAAGGAAAGGTTACATTCACCCCAGTGTGTCACCGTGGGGAGCCCCAGTCCTATTCGTGAAGAAGAAAGATGGGATGCTGAGACTATGCATTGATTTTCGACAGTTGAATAAGGTCACTGTCAAGAACAGGTATCCTCTGCCAAGGATTGATGATCTTTTTGATCAGTTGAAGGATGCAAAAATATTTTCAAAAATAGATCTCAGATCTGGATATCACCAAGTGAGAATAAAGGAGGAGGACATCATCAAGACCACTTTTAGAACAAGGTACGATCATTATGAGTTCACGGTGGTGCCGTTTGGGCTGTCCAATTCGCTTGCTGTTTTCATGTGCTTAATGAATGGAGTGTTCAAAGATTATTTGGACAAGTTTGTCATAGTCTTCCTGGACGATATCTTGGTGTATTCCAAGACAGAGGAAGAACATGAGAAACACCTGAGTATGGTGTTTTAGGTGTTGAGAGAACACCAACTGTATGCGAAACTGAGCAAGTGCTCTTTTTATCAAAGGCAGATCCATTACTTGGGGCACATTATATCAAAGGAAGGGATCGTTGTGGATCCTGAGAAGGTACAGGCCATTCGAGAATGGCCAGTGCCAAGGAATGTGGAAGAATTTATATCTTTTATGGGTCTGGCGGGCTACTTCTCAAAGGTAGCTCATTCTATCGCTTCCCTGCAAAGGGAGGAGAAGAAGTTCCAGTGGACTGAAGAATGTGAGAGCAGCTTCCGGCGATTGAAGTAGCTGCTAACTAGTGCTCCAATCCTGAAGATTGCAGATCCAAACAAGGATTACGTAGTGTGCACAGATGCATGTAAGGAGGGGCTGGGAGGAGTTCTCAGCCAAGAGGGATTTGTAGTTTGTTATGAATCCTGAAAGTTGTAGGAACATGAGAAGAATTATGCCACTCATGATTTAGAGCTGGCAGCAATCGTCCACGCCTTGAGGAAATGGAGACATTACCTCATGGGCAAGAGATTCGAGTTGAGAACAAACCATAACGGTCTGAAGTATTTATTTGATCAACCGACCTTAAATTCCAGGCAAATCAAATGGCTGGAGTTTCTGTGCGAATATGACTTTGATATCAAGCATATCAAAGGGAAAGAAAATAAGGTGGCTGATGCACTCAGCAGAAAAGTGCACGAATTACATGCTGCAGCCATTAGCATGTACCAGACTGAGATGAAAGACAAAATTTTGGAAGCTGCAAATACTGATTTGCAGTACAAAGGTCTTGTAGCAAAGCTATAGTAGTGTGAGGGACCACAAACCAAGGAACGTTACACATTGGGAGCTGATGGTTTACTTCTGTATAAAAACAAAGCGTATGTACCCAATGTCCGAGAATTGAAGCTGACAATTCTAAAGGAGATGCATAATGTGGCTTATGCTGGACATCCTGGATATCAGAGGACTATGGAAGCAGTCAAAGGCCATTATTTTTGGCTGGGTTTGAAGAAATACATTGTTGAATACATCACCAGATGTATGGAGTGCCAAAAGGTTAAGTCTGAGCACAGGCACCCAGCAGGGTTGCTGCAGCCTTTACCCATTCCTGAGTGCAAATGGGATGTGGTAACAATGGATTTCATCACCGGACTACCTAGAACAAGCAAACAACATGATTCAATCATGGTGGTGGTGGACAAGATTACTAAAGCTGCCCATTTTATTCCACTGAAAACCACCCACAGGGTAGCTGATGTTGTTGATATCTTTTTAAAAGAAGTTACACGCTTGCATGGAATTCCTAAGACAATTGTGTCTGATAGGGACTTGAAATTCACCTCAAATTTCTGGAAAGGACTGCTTAAGGGATTCAGAACGAATCTGAACTTTAGCACAGCGTATCATCCCGAGTCTGATGGACAGACAGAGAGAGTAAACAGAGTAATAGAAGACATGCTGAGAATGTATGTGATGGATAAACCATCAAGGTGGGAAGACTACCTGCATTTGGTAGAATTCTCCTACAATAATGGGTATCATGCATCATTGAAGATGAGCCCATTCGAAGCACTCCATGGAAGAAAGTGCAACACTCTAGTGAGCTGGGATAATCTAGTTGACATAGTAGTAGTTGGGCCTGAGCTACTCAAGGAGATGGAAGACCAAATGATAAGAATTAAATATAATCTAAAAGCTGCCCAGGACAGGCAGAAAATTTACGCTAATAGTAATAGAACCCATAGAGAATTCAAAGTGGGTGACCATGTTTTCCTGAAAGTGAAAACTAACAGGAGTTCCCTAAGGCTGGGAAGTTGCGCCAAGTTGGCAGCAAGATTTTGTGGGCCATTTGAGATTCTAGAAAGGATTGGGCCGGTGGCATACATGCTTGCATTACCTACATCTATGACTGTACATAATGTGTTTCATGTTTCACTACTTAAAAAATATGTACCTGATACTAATCATGTTATTGATTGAAATGTGATTCAGGTGGAACCAGAAGGTGTCCTGCAAGTGCATCCTGTGCGCATATTGGACAGGAAAAGAAAACAGCTCCGGAATCGAGCTATAGAGCTTGTAAAAGTCCAGTGGACCTGGTAAGGTCCTGAGGATGTGACATGGGAGCATGAAGAGGTTATGTAGGCAGAGTACCCGCATCTTTTTGAAAATTTTGAAAAGCTTGCAGATGCTATGTAAAGTTCCACTGAGGACAGTGCAAAAATAAGCGGAGGGGAATTGTAGTGTCCCGAAGGCCGAGCCCCATAGTGAACCATGTTTTGAAAATAATTGTAATTATGATTTATAGGCTGGTGAGCCGAGTTCTTATAAGCTGGAGGATTATGTGTTGTTAGGCCAAGGAGCCTAAGTGTTGAAGGCTAGGAGCCTGCTGTTGTATATGTAATCGAGCAGAACAATTAATAAAATATAAACACCTCCATGTGCAGACCGGCCATGATCAATGAGTGAAGGGGGACTAAGCATCCATAGAGTGGGCAAGGAATTAGGGGCTGGAAGGTGGAAAAAGGGGCTAAGTGTTGAGCCTGGGGGGCTTAAGCCTAGGAATAATATTTTATTATTATTCCAAAAGAACATGTGCCATTTATGTTTTATCCTAAGTTCCTAACCATAAGAAAGGTAATGCATGCCAAGGAATGCATGCAGTTTCAAGGGTGACAAGTGTCCACCCTAATGCATGCAAATAAAATAGACGAGGTAAGCCATGAAGGCTCTCTCTCCTCCATTCCACCCGACTACCTGAGCATGTAGGGAGCGCTAAATAGTACGACCAACCCAACCTCTGCAAGAATACCTCGTGTGTTTCTGAGAGTCGAGAACCCGGTATTGTCTTTGATAGTCCGTGCACATCCTCTGTCTGACTGATCGAACCTATGTGTGGAGGATTTGTTCTGAAGACGAGACCCTGAACCATTCCGCCATTGTTGAACCAGTGGGAAAACCTGTGTTGTTCTGAAGAGTCAGTCTCACCCTCCGTTCTGAGTCGTGGAGTCTGTGTCGACACCTACAGGAGTTACTCATCACGCATTCCTATGAACCATCACTGTGAGGCCTTGAGCCATTGTTGAGCCTGTTTCAGAGGCCCTGTTTGTATTTTTAGTTGGCTATGGTAACCATGCAGAGCTGGATTGTGCGTGGCTTGATGGCCAGCACGAGTTGTGATTGATCCTGTGTGTGATCTCTCTCTAGGTGAGGGAGGTGGATGTTGTTGGAAGAGGTTTCTTCCAGAGAGTGTCCAGCACCAGCTTCAGGCTCTGAGACTTCCTGATCCGGCCTGTTGCCGAGACCCAGAGAGGGAGGTTAGCACTAATGGACTGTGATTGTGAAGGTGTGTACTCCTGGGTAGAACAAGAATGTGGGGAATGAGAGTCTGATAGTAGTGGGCGTAAGATGGCATCCTGGGAAGAATCCTTCCAGATTTTATGTGTTGTTTTCCCTGTAACATCAGCCTAGCCTAGGATTCCTTGCCTTGGGGTGGAGCTTAGTCCCAGCTCGGGGGTGACCCACTGCTGATCTGATGAGCAGTGTGGTCTAAGGCTGGGAGGTTCAGGGAAGGCCTGCACTTGGTTGGTGGAATCTACCACTGTTACAAGATAAGTATCTGATTATGCCTTAGTCATGTTTTACAGGACTGTGCTACTTATGTTATCATGATTTCCCCTGTGTAAATGAATTATTATGAAACGATATGGATTGTTAATTATAACAGTAGATAATATGTTTACTTGAGCTTGAATGTGTTTAATTGTTGAATGCATGTGGATTATATAACATCTGTATGAGTTATGTGAAAGGTAGCATAGAGGTGTGCTACACCATGGATCCAGCAAAGGTTGAGGCTATTATGGAATGGCTTGTGCCGACAAATGTCCCATAATTGCGTAGCTTCATGGGTTTAGTAGGATACTATCGATGGTTCGTCAAGGGATTTTCAAAGATAGAAAATCCAATCACGGAATTGGAGAAGAAAAACAAGAATTTTGTTTGGACCTAGAAATGTGCAGAAGCATTTTGGAGGCTCAAGGAGCTATTGACAACAACACCGATACTGAAGGTCCCTGACATGGACGCAGACTTCTTGGTATGCACTGACACATCCAAGGAAGACTTAGTTGGAGTCTTGATGCAAGACAAATGAGTGATCGGTTACATCTCGAGGAAACTGAGAAGGCATGTGGAGAACTACGCGATGCATGATTTGGAGTTGTTAGCCATCGTATATGCCTTGAATGTTTGGAGACACCAGCTTGTTGGATGAAATTTTGAACTAAAGATTGACCACTGTGGACTACAACACATCTTTATGCAAATCAACATGAACGCACGACAACGACGTTGGTTGAAATTTCTTAGCGAGTACGACTTCGAGATTACTTACATAAAAGGAACAATGAACCGAGTGGAAGATGCATTGAGTTGGAGACCATGCATCTTTTCAGTGTTGCCTCTTTAGATGAATCTACGTGAAAATATTCTAACTTTACAGCATGACGATGACTGGTACATAGAGGTCGAGGGTTTTAATGGACAAAACACAATGATGGTACCAAGCTTTGAAGGGTTTGCAGTTGATGACGATGGTTTATTGAGGTTTAAAAATTGGATTTACGTACCACTGAATGACAATTTGAGGCACTTGATTCTAAGTGAGTATCATAGAGCAGTTTACATGGCTAACCTAGGAGTCACGAATATGAGGGAAGACCTTAAACCCTTATTCTTCTAAATGGGAATGAAGGCAGACATAGTCAACTATGTGGCTAGATGTATAGAATGTCAACAGGTGAAGTTTGAACACAGAAGCTCAGCATGATTACTATAGCCACACGTTATTCCAGAATCAAAATGGGAGGTTATTTTGATGGATTTTATTGTTGGATTGCCACTAACGACAAGGAGACATGACTCGATTTTCATAGTAGTAGACACTCTGACGAAGAGTGATCACTTTATTCCTGTGACTACAATGTATTAGGCACCTGACATAGCTAGAGTTTTCATTAGTGAGATTGTGAGGCTGCATGGCGTGCCTAAGAGGATTATATTCGATCGAGGATCGGTGTTTACTGGATGATTTTGGATAAGTTTCCAAGAGGCCTTAGGAACCCAAAGACTGATAGGAATATTGAACAAATGAGCTAGACCTTGGAGGACATGTTGCGCATGTACGTGATGGAACAAAAAAAGTGTTGGGAAGAATTCTTGCCACTGGTGGAGTTTGCTTATAGCAATAGTTACCAGATCACCATTAAGATGGCGCCTTTCGATTTTCTTTACGAGCAACCGTTTCAGACGCCTTTGAGTTGGGATCGACTTGAGGATAGGGTCCTAGTGGGACCAGAAGTGATCCAATAAATGGAAGAGAAAATGAAACAATAAGACAAAGGATTAAAGAAGCACATGATCGATAGAAGAGTTATGATGATGTGCTTCATGTCGACCGTAGTTACGAGGTCGATGATTGAGTCTTCTTGCAGGTTAAACTGCATAAGATTTTGATCAAGTTTGGAAAGGGAGCTAAACTCTCTCCTAGGTTCATAGGACCTTTCGAGATTGTGGAGAGAAAGGGGCCCGTGGCCTATTGACTTGCCTTTCTTGATTCCTTGAGGCGTATGCATGATGTTTTTTACGTATCTGTTTTGAGACCTTATATTAGTGATCCTACGCATGTTATTGACATGAGTTCTTTGTAGGTGTCGGACGAGGGGGCGCTCATGGCTAAGCCAATCTGCATCCTATATCATCATGTTTGAAAGCTACTGTGTCAGACAGTAGATCATGTCAAGGTGCAGTGGGACAATTATAGTCTGCACTCGATGACCTAGGAGGACGCATATGATATGCACCAGCAGTTTCCATTTTTTTTTGATAGATAGACTTATGATATTGTGATACAAATTATTTCGGCATTTATACTATGAAACTTTGGGATGAAGTTTAGTCCAAGAGGGGGTGTATGTAACATCCCACTCTTGTGCACTTAGAGAACTTATTCTTTTAGGACACTTGCTAGCAAGTGATCTGAATTATTATGCTATTAAAACATTGATTTTGATTATGAGGCGTTATGGGTTGATGACATGTTGTTTTACTGCATTGACATAGATAGGTGCTATTGATTCAGTTTTACTGAGTGTGTAGGATTTTGGACCTCGAGGATGCAGAGGCATTGATGGAACCCCTTGGACTCTGGATCAAGTCAGGGAGTGAACCATTGGGGGTTTGATTGTTTTATATGTGATATTAGTGCATCTGATTAGATGATATGATTATGGATAAATTGTTGACATGATTTGTTGATGATGTAGGATGACGATAGCTTACCGACCAGACTCACATGTGGAGTAGAGGGGTCACGCACGACTACCAGAGATGTTGAGGGAGAGGTGTGGACAACAGCCTTGCCACAACCTACTAGCACTCTCGTTGTGGCTCAAACTGTAGGTTAACGTTTACCTAGTTTGAGAGGACCCACGATGATGTGAGGGAAGATTGTGAAAGTCACTCACAATGATTCTAAGGGGTGCGCAATAAGGTGGGAGTCTTATTCCTTAGAGGCCCTTAGTCTCCCACAAGTTCACCTGGCAAAGTATTGACTCTAGGGGTTTTTGATGTCTATCAAGTCAGTGAAGAGGTGAGTGGCACCCTTGGAGTACATGGTGCATCCTGAAGGGCACGTCGCACAAGAAAAATGGAAAGAGGTGAGTGGCACCCTTGGAGCATGTAATGCATCCTGAAGGGCACGTCGTGCAAGCAAAACATATGAGGCGAGTGGCACCCTTGGAGCATGTAGTGTGTCTTAAAGGGCACGTCACATTGTTAATGATAAATGAATGAACCCAGATGGCCTTAGGACTAATAACGTGATAATAAATTTTTAAGACAAATTCCCTAATAAAATGTCGCGCAACATGAAAATTAAAGTATAGGTCTAAATTATACTAGTGATGGAATTTTCTCTATCATTTTAAATATATATATATATATAAATTGTTTTATTATTTTATGATAATTTAAGGTTTATTAATTAAAAAGGGAAAAGGGAAAAAGTTGATTTCTACACCTGCCGAATTGAGTTCTAAATGAAAAGGGGAAGGAGGGAATTCTAAAATAATTAGGGAACTAGGAAAAGAGGGAAACATTAAAAGAAAAGGGAAACACAAGGGAAAAAGCAGAAAGTCAAACTTAGTAAGGTATCTACCATTTAAGAACTTTCTAATTTAAAACTGAACTAGCAAATTAATAATGGGGAAAGTCATTAAAATCTGTAAGGGAATTTAGGGACACCTAGGAGCAATTCTAGGAGTGACTCTAGGTGGGTGAGGGAAATAAGGGTAAATAATTAATTAAAGAAATTAATTTTTGGAGGAATGAAGGGGATGGGTGACACATGCATGGGGATGAATGTTTATGAATTAATTTATTAAACATTAAATAAAATGGGATTTGGGAAAGTAAGGGACTTCGAAACTCTATATGATGAAGAGAGGAGAAGGATGAAGGATCTTTTTCTGTTTATGTAACGCTATGCTGCAAAAATCTATACTTGACTGAATTATCTTGTGTAGTTGGGATACCCATCTTGGTGAGGAGTGGTAGGTTGGCCTTGCGAGGCAAGCTTGGAGCTAGTTGATTTTTTGGTTAGTGTGTGTGGCCCCTTTGTGGCTCAGGGGGCTAAGGGGAAAGAAGAGTACCCTTAGCATTGGATGGGAGGTACTAGTGAAGTCTCATCGATCGACAAGTGGGAGTAGCACGAAGCGCGCAGGACATCAACTCAGAGCGGGCGATCAGGCAACGATACACTTTATTTATTTTGCATGGTAGATTGTAGTAGGATTTATTCTTTGTATCTGCATGTTTAATTCAATTAGTAAATTGATTGGCGTAGAATTCTAGTTGATGACTGAATTTTTCCCTAGCCTGTACCCCAATGACTGATTGACTCCCATGGCCTTTGATTCCCGACATTTCTTGACTACCCTGTGGTGTATTGATTTGTGAGGATTGTGGTTGTTTAGCCTTTCGTGCCTAGCTCATCAGTTCTCGACTGAGCAGCCGGCCAGGAGCCCTATCTACGATCATCGCTTCAACGTTAATAGACCTATGGATCTCAACGCCCTGCTTCTCTGTGCGTGGATGATGAGAGAAGATTGTTCCTGTCAGCTGTCTGCCTCCATTATTGTCCATGGATGATTGTTGTCTTGTTCCTTCTAGCAAAAGTACCTCTACATATGTATTTCTTGCGTCTGTATTGGTTTATCCCTGCGATGATTTCAATAACTTATCCCATTGGATATTTGTGTTCCCTTACTGTTGGCTACATTGGATTGGTATCCTGGTAATGTAAATGATTTAATATTTCAGTCAGTATTTTTATATTGGTATCCTGGAATGTAAAAAGATTTAATTTCAATCTGCGTTTATATGTTGGTATCCCGGAAATGGAAAAACAATTTAGTTTTTTCTCTAGGTTTTATATGATGCTGGCTGATTATATTTTTGCGTTGTCTTTTGTTGACGACACTTTCCTTCGTTGAACAACAATTTCCTTTTTCTTCTTATGTATTCAATTATGGTAGGCGATTTTCCATTTCTGGACTGAATTTGTGCATTTTAAAACTGCAATTTGTTTCCTTTGGGGGGAGGAAAATTTTTGGCCCGACGAATTGTATTTATGAATTTTTTCTTCCTCCACGCATTGCATGTGCCTTACCAGTTAATGGGGGAATTGGGTGGGCGTTCTTTTCACCTTTATTCTTGAGACCTTCCCACCACTAGTCAATATGGCGATTAACATTGCCAGACTGCCTTCGAAACTTGATCGACTCTTCATTTCATTTGTTGCCTGACAATTTCGCCCCTCACAGATTTGCATTTCATTTTTACTTTTGGGGTGATTTTTCCCTTGAAGAAGACTACATCTTTCACTTAAGAAATACTTCTATTGAATACCCTTGTTGCCTGGTGATTTTCCCTCGAAGAAGACTGTGTTTTTCATAAAAAAATATTGCTATTTGATTCCTGTCAATGCACATGATTTTGCAACTAAATGATGATGTGTTCTCCCGTTAATGCCCACGGTTTTGGCAATTAATTATGACTGCGTTTTTTTTTTTCCTTTTACCAATCACGTTTTACCTTTACCCGTACCTGTGTTTTAAATGACAGTAAATCTTAACTATGTTTGACATCTTGACTGTGGAGTTATTTGAATGACAGATAAAATTTAAAACTGTTTGCGTTTTCCTTTTATTGACCACAAAATTGTCGTTAAATTGATGACTGAGTGTTCTTGTAAATTACTCTGATTTTGCTTTAATTATTGACCATGTTTTCCCGGGTGTTTAACTGACGAGTTGCCTCTCCTTAAGACATCATTTTGTTTATCAACTAGGTGATCTGCCACTTTTAAAGACCGAGTAGTTGCTAGATTTTTCATTCTGTGTTTTTTTTCTTTCACCCTGAGGTTGTTCCCATGGCTAGATATTACGCTGGCATTTGATTTATTAAGAGTGCATTTATGTAAATGACTTTTTTCTCTGCAGTTTCCATTAATAAGATTTCATTTATGTAATGAATTACATTGCTCTGGCGATTTCCATTTTAATTTTGTAATATTCCACAAGTACTGCTCTGCGTTTGATCCTCATTGCGTTCCATTTAATGACGACATGTGCTTTCCCACATCATGTAATTTAGCATTTGTATTGGATAGCTTCTCCCTTAACCACCTTTGATCAGTACAACCTTTAAGTTGATTTGACAACCCATGTTTAATGTACACAGTAGTTGTCATAATGGAAATTATATTTACTTAATACCGCAAATGATTAACTTATTTAGACAACCTCTTCATTGGTTTAGACAACCCTTTAACTAATTCAGAATAGTCTTGTCCTTCATATTTAACATTGATTAAACTGAACTTCTAGCAAGAATGTAACTTGGGTTATAGTGTTAGCATTGACTTAATTAAGTGTGATAAATTTGATTGCATTAAGGTTAAATTGATGATACCCTGATGACAATTTATAAATTAATGTCGCTAACAAGCGTGATCATTGCAGCTCATACATTGATATTGTTACTGAATGTTTAGGGGGTTAACTACTATGTTGGATGGTATTTGGTGATTAATCTCAGAATGCCAATTTAGATTGTCTTTAATGTTAATTTAAATTGACGTATATTGACTTAATTGCAATTTAGAATTGTTGAATTCAATGTTAATATAAAATTGTAAAGGGTGACTAATTGAAACTTGACTTACTATTAGATTGGTAATCTATGTTAAATTTAGACTATCAGTATGGACTATGTTATATGTGATTAATGGGTGGGATGTTGATGAAGTCTTATGTTGGTTAGCATCTTCTTTGTGTAGTCCTTTGGCGTCTCATCGACCTATTGTTGGGGTTGGGGTGTGGTTTTCTTATCGGTATTCGGTTCCTAGCGCATCAAATTTTCTAGAGTCCTCGGTATGGACAACTTATGTCTGTGCCAAGGTTATTGATGTGTCTATCACCTGGGAATGACATGATTCCTTATGAGGGGATCATGGTGCACCCTGTGGGATAGCGGGGAACAAGATCTTGATCGGAGTAGGCATGAACTAGGTGAGTGTGGTCGAGCGTTGCAAGTTTCTTTTGGCACATGGGTTGAACACCTTCAGGCATTGGTTTGCATGCCTTGAGGTTCTAATCTTTGTTCATCTAGGCCATTGTGTCAGGATGGGAATGATGTCCTTTAGCTGGTAGGTATGGTCATGTTTGTGTCGGGCGGGCAGTCGTTCCTCCTTGTTATTCTGCGCATGTTTTCCCAGTTGCCCTTGTTCCCATGCATGGTGTCATAGTATCATGTTTCTTGTACTGCATGCTTGCGTTCGTCATACATCGTGTGGTTAAACTTTTGTCTTCATCACCTTCTTGCGTAAAAACAAAAAACAAAAATTCACTTATGCTTCGCTTGTTGTCGTAATGATGGGGTCGTTACAAACTGGTAATGAGGCATTGAAAGCATGTTCCAACATAGTGATTTGGGCAGGAGCCATAAAAAATTAATAAATTGAATATATTAACTACAAATAGTTATCTTGTCATCTAACTTGCCTTCTAGTGCATTATAAGATGACATAGAAGAAAAATTTATAAATCTGGAATTATGATAGGCTGAGGGGTGAAACATTTAATCATTAAATTTACCTCGTCCCTCCTTCTAGCACCATTTGTTGACGGGTGTTTATGACACACTGTCAATGAGAAGGGAAGATCTTGGTCGGGGTTGTCTATTTAACCCAAGCTGTTTGGGATAATCTACCCTAACGGGTTTTATGGCTCTGTTCGCCAACTAAGATTAAAAAAAAAACTAAAAGATGTGAAATAACTAAAGATACAATTATATCAATTGACACATTAATTACAATAACTTACCTAACAGTAGTACAATAGATAGGTACAATTATAAGGTTTAAATAAATCCTCGTGAAAATGATTGTTTTCAACTAATGGATCAAAATAAGATAATAACTAAAAGAAAATGTCTTAGTACTGTAACTGAAAAACTAATAAACAATGAGTGAATACGATTGAAAATGATATGACGATAATTGAAAAAGCATTTAACGTTTAAATGATGCAATCATTATTCATTCATAAATCAACGAATTAAATAAATCATAAACTAACTAGCCTTATGTTGATCAACAATACTAAGCTAGATGCATCTCTCTGTATTTTTATAAGCTCCACTTAACTTGTGTCAAGTATAAATCTATGACAAAAGAAAGAATGATACTTCCTGAAAAACTTGAAAAACTCGAAAAACTCAAAGAAGTCTTTTATATTTCCGAAACAAGTCTATGATGACAGAAAGACAAATGATTTTATCTCATGTGACTTTAAAATGTCCAATAACTGAAAATGAAAGAAACTCCAATTCTCAGCCAATGGTATTACCAGCTACCTAACATTAGATGTAATCTCAAAATGCTTGGGTAGACGACCAATCACAGATATCAATATAACCTAAATATAGTGAACCACGTAAAGAAAAACATAACATGAAAGGCTATATGAAGAACAGTCTAAATCTAGTTCAATACAAATAAAGTTTCATATTCATAAATTATATGAGAAACAATAATAACATCGCATAGTCTACAAAAGGAAAAAATCCAAAGAGTAAATTGTATCCCATATAGTTTTAGTATAATAAGTTCATCATAAGGTCCAAAAGGAATCTCGCAGACCAGTAACTCGTCGATATTTAAAGAGATCTTTTGGTTGTCCGGTATAACATTGCTCCAACAACTTGTCTGTTAAGAGAAATCTATAGCAGAAGGTTGTATAATTCTAATATTGTGACAGTGTTAGGATAAAAATCACTTTGACTGACAATTTAAATCTTATTTAAAATGCGAAAATAACAACTTTCAAATCATGATCCTTAGTGAAGATATAATAGATTAACCGACAATAAGAAAAATCTCAATTGAACAACTATATCTTTACAAATAAGAATTGCATGAATAAACTCAATATAATACAAGATTTGTATCAAAGTAAAACAATCACCAAGATCAAGATAATTGGGATAATAGACTCTTACAGATTGAAAAAATTAATACATAAATGATAACAATTAACCATGTATTGATAAAACACACTAAAGCTAATTTAAATCAATTCATAATCAATTACTCAAAGAATATGAAGATATTATAGTGAAAATAAAACCATTTTACCCATAGGACAAAATCCATTAAGCAATCTGGAATTTCATATTCTTCTTCGAGAATACTCGTCCATTCTCCCAAAATTCCAACCATTTGTTACTCCATTTGAGAAGAAAAAGTTTACAAAATAAATAATATACAAAAAGGAAAGGATAAAAGTCCTCCTCTGAATTTCTTGGATCCGTTGGGCTCTGAACTTTCTCATATATTTATGCAATAAATGAATAGTTTGGGTGTCACTAATCATTTTCGCCACCTGAAATTTGCCTCGTAAAGAGACAACCATATCTCTCAAATCATGCATTGTTTTTGGAAAAATATCTTGAGTAAGCTAAATGGTTCCATTCAGCATATGGGTTTTCAATCGTTTCTTCAGATTCCTCATGGTTTGGTTGCAAGCAGTCCCGCAAAATCGTTTGTCTGTTCTTGAACGTATTTCCAAATCTTATCTTTTGTTGCTCCTAAATTATTTGTAACTCAATCCAATATTATTTTTGGATCAATTATATTGAATGTATTTAGATAATAAAATCAATCCATGATCAGATCCGTACCAAATAAATGATAATAGAAACTTGTGAAACAAAAAGAAACCAAATTAATAACCTAAAAATTGTGAATAAAACAAAATCTAGAACAATAAAATTAAAATGAATTTAAATTAACTATAAGTTCTAAACAAACATTGTTTATATTTTCCTTTCAAATATAATCTTAAAATTCTAGAAGCTTCAAGTTGATGGAGGAGAAAAATATTAATTTTGTGTTTTCACAAAATCAAACAAATGATAGATATATATATATATATATATTTTTTTTTAATTTTGAAATGAGATGCAAACTGACAAAAGAATTTAATTAATTAAAACTACCAAATGATTTTGTGAAAATGATTTCTAATGAGCAAAAGACAAAAACATAATCATAATTTATATGAAATTAAACAGTTTATAAAAAATAATGTTTTAGTTTAAATTAAGGTTTCTATGTTCGTCTCTCCGTCATTCAAATTTGATCAAATGTGAATAAATGTCATAGAAAAGATGTTTCACAATAAAATTTATTCATGTAAAATCATTGTTATTAATCCATGTCTTGAACCAAGCCATTCTCATAGAAAATAAATTCAATAAGGAAGAGGTAATAACAAACTCCCAAATTATGAAGCTCGTCCATCAACATCAAAACTCTGTAGAAAGAAAAAACAAATGGCATTTGAATTTCATGAAATTCAAACCGGAAAAAAGAAAAGGATATAAAATCAAACCAACCTCGAAACAAGGCAAACCAGTACCAATCCAATCAAGTCAAAGGAAAAAAAAAATGAAGAATCCAAGTAAATTTCGAGAGACCCTAGATTTTGATTAAAAATAAAGAAGGGGGTTGTTGGGGCCCAACATAAGGTTGAATATGGATGATTATATATGACCATGATTCAACATGGATGATTAAAATTGAACATCATTGGCCATGTTTGCTATTTTTATTACTATGGATGATATTAGTCGGTTATTGTTAAGTATAGTAGACCTAGTTGACCAATTTTCACTATATGGTCTGACTATGTTTGACAACAATTCAGTGTCGTGACTATGGTTGACTATTTTTGAGGTCTGATAAAAATGATTGACATTGGTCGATTATAGTTGACCATGTTTACCATTATTGACCATAGTTTTCCATATTTAAAACATGTTTAAATATGGTAGACTATGGTTGATTATGCTAGACTACATTGGTGATGGTTGACCATTTTTAAGCATAGTTAACCCACAATTGACCATATTTGTAATAATATTTACAATGGTTGATGATCATGGTATATGGTAAACTATACTTAACCATGGTTGAATATGGTTGACCATAGTAGACTATAGTTGACCATGTCAATTATAGTAAGTTAAACTATAATTGATGATGTTGATTATGGTTAACTATATTGATTATGGTAAATAATCCTAAAGTAAATGTTATTAGGTTATTTTGAATACAAATAATTAAAAAATATATAATTAACGTTTTCAAATTAAATCATAGTTTGACATATTAGTACTTTATTAATTTAACATATTAGTATTTTATTAATTTAATATGTTAATGTATTTTTAAATACTTTAATACTTATAAATGTATGAATGTTTTATTAATGTTATAATTAATAATATTTTAATACTTTATTAATTTATTAATCCTTTGTTAATGTATTAATTAATTAACAATATTATTTAATTACGAATAGAGAATTTCATAAGGTATTATACAAAATGATATAGACAATAGAGAATTCGATAGTTAGAATTCATCCATGGAGGATATGATATTAACTAGATGATAACGTATTCTACAAAATGATATGGACAACAATTCGATAAGATGGGGATATTCTCTATTTACCCATAGAAGTGAGGGGGTACTAGGGATATTATTGGTTTAACCTTCTATGTTGAGAACCTAAAATACATTACGATTCTTAGTTGAATAGGGAAAAATGAGTTGAAAAAGGGAAAAATGAAAATAATAATAGTGGGGATCATTATCCTGAGAATAATATTGCACTATGCTATCCTTTTCAAATAATTCACCAATTCTTATTTTTAGCCAAACCTTCATGACCTTTAACACTTCTACATCAAAAGTGTGTACAAGTTTTATTAATTTTTAAAATGGATAGAGGCAGACTAAGTAATATTGGAATATGAGTGAAAAAAATTTCATATATGTTATAATGTTTTGAAAAAATATTATATGTTTTATGGTATAGGGATACATATAAGAGAATGATATTATTCTAAGAAAAAGTGTCATATAAATCCTAAATGAAACGATCTAAAGTCTAACCTAAATACAAAAGAACATTTTTTACTCTAGAAATTCAATAGGTTTATGTGAACAATTTTAAAAACTACTATGTAAATATATCTAATAATATGAACCATCACATGCTTTTAGAAATATATTGTAATATAATATTTCATAGAACTTGGAACTTTTATTAGAGATTCATGTCCTTTTATGTGATGCATTAAAATCATTCTTATTTGATGATGGACAACATCTTGCGACCATTCACCAATATTTGTTTAATGGTGTATCTGGATGACATACTAATCTACAACAAGACTTGGGCAGAACACTTGAGGAATATTCAACAGGTTTTTCACACCCTGCGACAACACAAGCTATATGCTAGCCTAGAAAAATGCTCCTTCGACATGGACAAGGTCCATTACCTAGGCTACATAATTGATGAACATGGTGTACATGTGGATCTAGCCAAGATCTAGGTCATCTATGACTAGCCATCCCCAATCACTCTTAATGAGCTTCAGATCTTCTTGGGCCTTGCCAATTTCCATCACACATCATGTTGGGATTCTCCCATATTGTGAGGCCCTCAACCTAGTAACCAGGGGTGGTGGTAAGGAAACATTGGTGTGGGGCATGTCCCAACAACAAGTGTTCGATGATTTGAAGAAGTGCTTGTGCTTAGCCCTAGTAATTTCATTACTAGACCTGCAACAACCCTTTGAGATCGATACAAACACTTCAAACTATGTTGTGGGTGTCGTTATCACTCAGCATGAACACCCCATGGACTATCATAGTGAGACACTATCAGATGTTGTCCATAAATACCCTACTTATGAAAAAGAAATGTACTCCATTATGCAAGTTTGCCACCAATGGAGAAATTACATTCTTGGGAAGGAGACAATCATCCACACTGATCATAAACCACTGCAGTTCATGAATACACAAGGAAAATTGTAGAATGAATGCCATCAGAAGTGGTTTACATACTTGCAACAGTTCCACCTCAACATCAAGTATAAAACATGAAGTACCAACCAGGTCGTTGATTTCCTCATCTGACCTCCAGTCGCGACACTCACCACAGTGATAGACGCTTTTCGCCACTAGCTCTCTAGATGGACCAACCTCTATGAGATAGACCCTGACTTTTTCACCACCTACCAAATGTTGGATGCAAACTCATTTTTCTATAATTTCCATCTTCAGGATGGGTTGTTGTTGTTGGATCATGTTGTCATTGATGCCAATGGTTTGATTAATTGATGTCGAAGGATTGATTGATTGATGATTGATGTAATATAATATGTATTTTCCTTGATGAGAATGCATAGATGAAGATGGATCAATGAGTTTTCATTGATATGATGAACATGGATCAATGAGTTGCCATTGATACATGATGAATATGGATTGTTGTGGTTTCATTGGTATATGATGCATTGTTGGAAAAATGTATATATGACTCATTATTGTCTTATCATGATTGATAAGGTGCACAAATAGATGAACTCCAAAGTGGTCCCCTTATGGTGAAATCCCTCATGCGAAGACGCTTTGTGGATTGAGTTATCCTAGAAGAATGGTTGGAGTACCCTTTCTCTCATTATTTTCTTATCATGATTGATAAGGTGCACAAATGGATGAACTCCAAAGTGGTCCCCTTATGGTGAAAGCCCTCACGGGAAGATGCTTTATGGATTGAGTTATCCTATAAGAATGGTTGGAAGACCCATGCTTGTATGTGGAATAATGATATGAAGATCAAAGAAATTGTTGGTGAAACTATCCTATATGGATATTTCTTGTCATGCCATTTTCGGTGGTAAGTGGAATGTCACATAACTCCTCATGGTTTGAGAGTTATGGCCTTATGAAGATGAAGGACCCCCACATGAAGGCTTAAAGCCCCCGAGGTCAAAGAAGTCAAAGTGACCTAAAATAAGAAATCATTATTTAAATGATAAAGTAAGGTGAAAAAGTAAAGGTGGATTATTTAAATAATAAAGAGAAGTAAAAAAAAAAATCAAGAAATGATAAAGTAAGATGAGAAAATCAGGAAGGAATATTTAAATGATAAAATATTGGAGAAGTTTCTATTTATGGAAAGTGGTTCACCCTAAAAAAAGGAAAATAGGTTAGGTGACCTAGAAATGAGTTAAGTGACCTAAAAATGGGTTAGGTGACCTAGAGGATGAAAGTATAAATAAGATAGCAATGGTCTCTTGTAGATCATCCTTTCTGTGGATCAATGGAGAGCTTCTTGTGAGAATATCTTTTGGAGTATTGATGGAGAGCTTCTTGAGAATTTTTCGTGTGGAACACTTGAGAATATTGAAGATGTATAGGGGACTGAGGTAAACAAGGATATCTGAGCCAAATTTGAAGAAAAGAGGGCCGAAATTGAAGGGAGGATAAATTATTTTGATGATGCTTTCTAAGGTATGTTAATTACAGGTCATCTCACCATTTTCCCTATAATTGTTTTTCTATAATGATTCAGACCGTGAAATTGCTGTGCCATTGAGAAAACATACCCAAGTATTTGTGGTAACAAATTCATCTTGTGGGTCATTTTATTTTGGGAGTTAAACTTTGTGGAAAATAGGGTTTGTGGCTAGTCCTGAAACTAGTCAAAAACAGGGGTTTGGGGTAAAAACATCATAGCTTCTTTATAACAGATCAATATTCAGTGAGACCAAATGTTTTGATTAGGGGACATGATTTAGTATGTTTTTTAACACCTTCATATCAATGAAAAAAATATTTTGTGCAGACCACGCTCTACAAGGTCGCTCTCTAGAATAAGACATAATTCAACAAGGTATGCCATTTTTGCTATAACGCCTTTTTTGATAGGTTCCAAGTAGTGCCACCTGGAGGAATTTTATAAAACACAATGAGTAACATTTTTTTATCTATTTCATATATTTTTTCATTACAGGTACAAAGTTATGATTATTTCAAGTTGGGGTTGTTGACTAATCCAAAACTAGTCATGGTTGAGACAAACAGTTGATGAGTTGGCACATACATGAGGTGTATAGTTGATGATGTTGGTACATATTGATGAGTCATTGTTAATGATTATTTGACACATGATTTTTATATACTTGGTACATGGTTGGATGCACTTGTTTATGGTACAGGTTGATTACAGGTTGTTTGGCACAGGTTGGTGCATGGTTGATGCACTTGTTTATGTTGACAGATTGATATTTGTTGAGGATTGTTGCCTCATTTCAGTTGGTGCTGAGAATGTAAGTTGCGTATTTCATATAGAGCTGATTCTCTTGCATATTTGTACTCTATTCAGTTGTTGTTGAAAAACACCTGGATTGAATTCCATAATAAAAAGAAAAATTGTACATACATCTTGTGTTCTTTATGTTCCTTGTGGAGATGATTTGTTGATGATAGGTTGTTGATATATGTTGCTGATATGTATTCATGTCTAACGGATTATAAATGACAACAATGAGTAATGAGAAAATGTTGAATGTTAACAAAGGAGTTTTTGTGTAAGAGGGAAATTTTGGGAAAAAGATCCCCACACTCATTCACCTCCCCCTCTAAGTGTGGTAGGTGTGTCCAACAATTGTTATCAGAGAAGGCCTTCACTACAAGCCTTAAAAATCTTGAAGGAGATCCATAGACACACAAATGGATGATGAAATACCAATACTTGATGAGGAAAACTAGTCTACTTGGAGAATAGTGATGAGAGTGTATTTGAAGACAATGGGAGCAACTATTTGGAAGGCAACCATTGGTGGATCAGTTTCGTTGAAGAACAAGTCAAAGTTTGCAGCTCAAAGGGAAGGAAAGAAGAATCATGCATTGTATCTCAAGACCATTCTTAGTGTAATTTCAAACCCCATGAAAGAGAACATGTGACAATGCACTTCCTCCAAGGATCTATGGCTAAATCTAGAGGAGACATATCATAAAAAATAAAGAATATGCTGAATACCACTCCGTCAAGATTATCAAAGGTAAAGAATCTCTAACTCTTGATTGCATATGTGATGATTTTAAGGGAAAAGAGTCATGTGATGATGTTTGCAAGAAGGAATATATTGAAGATACTTCAAATGAAGGTAAAGAATCTCCAAATAGTCTTGATTGCATTGATTCAAAATGTGATGATGTTGAATTTTTCTCAAGTGAAGAAGATGATCTAGAAATAGTTTGTGTAAAGTTTGATGAAAGTTATCCCATGGAAAGAATAGAAGAAAATCTATTAGAACTTCAAAAGGAAATTGAAGAGGGTTTATATAGATATAGAAGTGATCATTTTTATACACACTATAACTATCTTTTGGATAACACTAAAAAGTTTCTTAGGAGGAGTCCAAGGTACATCTTGATGTTAAAGGAAATGCTCAAAGAGAGAAATAAGAATCAACTAGAAGAAAAGGAAGAAGAAATCACAAGACTAAAGAATGAAAAAGAAAATTTGAAGGTAGATGATGAGATTAGAAAAAGTTTTGAAACTATTGTCCATATCAAGACCCAAATTGAAGAAGCCAAAAGAATAGAGGAACTATTGAAGAATCAAATAAATGAAAAGGAAGAGTCATGTTGTATTTTAGAAGATGAAATTGTTGACCTTAGAAAGAAGGTAGAAAATTCAAACAAATTCTTGAATAGCTCACTAATATTGCATGATATCTTAGAAAGTCAAAGATCACCATATGATAAATCGGGTCTTGGATACAAAGGAGAAGATACACATGTTGAAGAAGGCACCTCAAAGGAGCATGAGGTAATTCCATCAAACAAGGAAGACAATGTTTCAAAGAAACCGTCTACACAAGGCAAAGAAAATTTCAAAAGAACAAAGAAAGAAAGACATCAAAAAGCTATCTTTGGGACACCAAAACAAAGGTATGAAAGTATTTTTCATGGGTATTGTTATTCATGTAATGGATATGGTCAAAAATATTTTAAATGTATATCTTATGAAAGGAGATATAATGAATGATTTCATAACATCATGAGGTGTTGGAGATGTGATCAAGTAGGACATATTTTTGTTCACTATAACTCCATGAGATGCTACAACTGTAGTGGATTTGGTCACAAATCCCAGGAGTGCTGGAACACAAGAAGAAAGTCAATGATGAGGAATTCACATGAATATCTAGAATAAGGAATGAAGTAAGAAAGGGAGACATATTTGAAAAGATGGATGCTCATAGCTCAAGTTCTAGGGAGCAGAGGCACTTATAGAAGTGGGTGAAGAAGACATAGCAGCCTGAACATAATGAAAGACTGAAGGGAAGCTCAAGTAAGTCATCTACTGAGGCATACATAGGATGACCTTCTATAGGTCATGTACATATGTGAGTTGTTGTGCAACAAACCATGTATATGTGGTAAAGCCTTGAGAAAAAGGCTATGCACATGGATTGCAACTTGATGTGATGGTATAAGACTTTGTTGCAGGGTCTGACATTGTTTGTTGTAGGTTCTGACACTATTTGCTGGAAGTTTAAGTGTTCATCTATTTGATTATGTAAAATAAAATCTTGAGTGGATGACACTAACCCATGAGTATGGATCGATGTTGATCTGTTGGTGTACATGGCTGGTACATATTTGATTTTCATTGATATATATTATGATATATTATTGGAAGCATATGTTGATATCATGGTGCATGCATTTTTCATATTGATTGGGCTACATATTGGTACATATGGTTGGTGAGTTGATGAGGTGATCATGTTGTACATCATTGTTGATCTATAGTTGATGCATGATTGGTACTTTTCTAGTACATTGGAAGAGGCACCTACTAGAAGTTTGATTGGCACATGTTTTATGGAGGATTTGGCATACATATATGGGATTCATCATTTTGTGGTATTGGTGCATGGTAATTTACATGTTTGGTACACTCATAGATGGAATATGCTTGATGATACTGCACCATTGGTACTACTCGATTAGCACAACAATTGACATTTGTTTGTGATACCTGATAATGGCACTTGGTTCATGATGGAGACATATCATGAATGATATGATACATTGCTTGTCATGTTGGTAGATGCACATGGTTGGCATATTGGTGGATGCACATGGTTGGCATATTGGTAGATGCACATGTTTCCATGTTGATCAGGACATATGATTGATATATTCCATGGATGATATCTTTTGGCACATTGCATGATGTTGATGTACATAGGTGTTGTGCATGATAAGAACACATTTTGTATAGGATGTACATGGTTGATGCTTTTCTCATGATTCTTTATTTCATTGTTGACATATATTTTGCTTCATGATGCTTGGTATGGCATGAGTTTGATTCATGAACAGGTCCAAGGATCGTTATATGGTAGCACAATGTTGATCTTGTAGAAAATATAAGGGAGACATACCCATTGGGGGAGTCATTATTATTCCCATGATTCTAGGTGGAGTTATTTATTAGATGCATACCTAGAAAAGATCCCTATAGTTGAAGAAAGAATATAGGAGCATAATTTTAGAGGGAGCAATGGTCACATGGGGAGTATGTTCGATGTATCTTCAACATTACTTCATAGTGATATCCTTTGTTCAAAAGGGGAGAGATTATTCATAGGAAGATCAAAGGAATTCAGATAGGGGGAGCAACCCCAAGGAGAGTTGAAGCAAGGGGAGCAGCCCAAAGATGAGAATGGCCCTTTTCCATTGATGTCAAAGGGGGAGAGTTAATCACATTGATGTGATTGATGCTTATTGATGGGGAGAGATAGTCACATTGACTATTGATGTAGATCATGACTTATCTACATGTTGACATCAATAATTGGTAATTGGTGTTGACATCAATGTTGGTATTGCCATCAATGCCAAAGGGGGAGATTGTTGGATCATGTTGTCATTGATGCCAATGGTTTGATTTATTGATGTCATTGATTGATGTCAAGTGATTGATTAATGTTAAAGGATTGATTGATTGATGATTGATATAATATAATATGTATTTTCCATGATGAAAATGCATAGATGAAGATGGATCAATGAGTTGTCATTGATATGATGAAGATGGATCAATGAGTTGTCATTGATACATGATGAAGATGGATCATTGTGGTTTCATTGGTATATGATGCATTTTTGGAAAAATGTATATATGAATCATTATTGTGTTATCATAATTGATAAGGTGCACAAATGGATGAACTCCAAAGTGGTCCCCTTATGGTGAAAGCCCTCACGGGAAGACACTTTGTGGATTGAGTTATCCTAGAAGAATGGTTGGAGGACCCTTGATCTCATTATTTTCTTATCATGATTGATAAGGTGCACAAATGGATGAGCTCCAAAGTGGTCCCCTTATGGTGAAATACCTCATGGGAAGACGCTTTACGGATTGAGTTATCCTAGAAGAATGGTTGGAGGACCCATGCTTGTATGTGGAATAATGAGATGAAGATCAAGAAAATTGTTGGTGAAACTATCCTAGATGGATATTGCTTGTCATGCCATTTTCGGTGGTATGTGGAATGTCACATAACTCCTCATGGTTTGAGAGTTATGGCCTTACGAAGATGAAGGACCCCCACATGAAGGCTTGAAGCCCCCAAGGTCAAAGAAGTCAAAGTGACCTAAAAGAA
>ML778698.1:1399866-1430586 GCA_009831015.1 Picea engelmannii
AGATCCATAGACACACAAATGGATGATGAAATACCAATCCTTGATGAGGAAAACTATTCTACTTGGAGAATAGAGATGAGAGTGTATTTGAAGACAATGGGAGAAACTATTTGGAAGGCAGCCATTGGTGGATCAGTTCCATTGAAGAACAAGTCAAATTTTGCAGCTCAAAGGGAAGAAAAGAAGAATGATGCATTGGCTCTTAAGACCATTCTTAGTGGACTTTAAATTCCTATCAAAGAGAGGATGGGACAATGCACTTCCACGAAGGATCCATGGCTAAGGCTAGAGGAGACATATCGAAAAAAAGAAAGAAGATGTTGAAGACCACTCCATCAAGATTATCAAAGGTAAAGGATCTCTAACTCTTGATTGCATATGTGATGATTTTAAAGGAAAAGAATCATGTGATGATGTTGGAAAGAAGGTAGATATTGAAGATACTTCAAATGAAGGTAAAGAATATCCAAAGACTCTTGATTGCATTGATTCAAATTGTGAAGATGTTGAATTTTTCTCATGCGAAGAAGATGATCTAGAAACAGTTTTTGTAAAGTTTGATGATAGTTATCCCATGGAAAGAATAGAAGAAAATCTATTAGAACTTCAAAAGGAAATTCAAGAGGGTTTATATAGATATAGAAGTAATCATTTTTATACAGACTATAACTATCTTTCGGATAACACTAAAAATTTTCTTAGGAGGAGTCAAAGGTACATATTGATGTTAAAGGAAATGCTCAAATAGAGAAATAAGACTCAACTAGAAGAAAAGGAAGAAGAAATCACAAGACTAAGGAATGAAAAGAAAAATATGAAGGTAGATGATGAGATTAAAAAACGTTTTGAAACTATTGTCCATCTCAAGACCCAAATTGAAGAAGCCAAAAGAATAGAGGAACTATTGAAGAATCAAATAAATGAAAAGGAAGAGTCATGTTGTAAGCTAGAAGCTGAAATTGTTGACCTTAGAAAGAAAGTAGAAAATTCAAACAAATTCTTGAATAGCTCACTAATATTGGATGAGATCTTAGAAAGTCAAAGATCACCATATGATAAATCAGGTCTTGGATACAAAAGAGAAGATACACATGTTGAAGCAAGCACCTCAAAGAAGAACGAGGTAAGTCCATCAAAGAAACAAGATAATGTTTCATTGCAACCATCTACACAAGGCAAAGAAAATTTCAAAACAACAAATCAAGGAAAACATCAAGAAGCTGTCTTTGGGACAGCAAAGCAAAGGTATGAAAGTATTTTTCATGGGTATTGTTATTCATGTAATGGATATGGTCACAAATCTTTTGATTGTAGATCTTATGAAAGGATATATAATGGAAGATTTCATAACACCATGAGGTGTTGGAGATGTGATCAAGTAGGACATATTGTTGTTCACTGTAACTCCATGAGATGCTATGGTTGTAGCGGATTTGGTCACAAATCCATGGAGTCTTCTAACACAAGAAGAATGTCCATGATGAGAAATTCACATAACATGGCTAGAAGAAGGAATGAGGTAAGAAAGGGAGATATATTTGAAAAGATGGATGCTCAGAGCTCAAGTTCTGAGGATCAGAGACACCTATAGAAGTGGGTGAATAAGACAGAGTAGCCATAACAGAATGAAAGACTAAAGGGAAGCTCAAGTAAGTCATCTACTGAGGCATATGAAGGATGACCTTGTATAGGTCATGTACATACATGAGGTGTTGTGCAACAAACTGCGTGTATGTGGTAAATCCTTGAGAAAAAGGCTATGCATATGGATTTCATCTTGATGTGATGGTATAACAATTGGTTGTAGGGTCTGACATTGTTTTTTGTAGGTTCTGACACTATTTGCTACAGGTTTAAGTGTACATCTATTGGATTATGTAAAATAAAATCTCGAGTGAATGAAACTAACCCATGAGTATGGATTGATGTTGATCTATTGGTGTACCTGGATGGTACATATTTCAGTTTCATTGATATATATTATGATGTATTATTGGAAGCATATGTTGATATCATGGTGCATGCATTTTTCATGCGGATTGGGATACATATTGGTACATATGGTTGGTGAGTTGATGAGGTGAACATGTTGTACATCATTGTTGATCTATAGTTGATGCATGATTGGTACTTTTCTAGTACATTGGAAGAGGCACCTACTAGCAGTTTGATTGGCACATGTTTTATGGGGGATTTGGCATACATATATGGGATTCATCACTTTGTGGTATTGGTGGATGGTAATGTACATGTTTGGTACACTCATAGATAGAATATGCTTGATGATACTACATCATTGGTACTACTTGATTAGCACAACAATTGGCATTTTTTTGAGATAACTGATTGTGGCACTTGGTTCATGATGGAGACATATCACGAGTGATATGATACATTGTTTGGCATGTTGGTAGATGCACATGGTTGGAATATTGGTATATGCACAAGGTTGTCATATTGGTGGATGCACATGGTTGGCATATTGGTAGATGCACATGTTGGCATGTTGATAAAGACATATGATTGATACATTCCATGGATGATATCTTTTGGCACATTGCATTATGTTGATGCACATAGGTGTTGTGCATGATAAGCACACATTTTGTACAAGATGTACTTAGTTGATATTTTTCTCATGATTCTTTATTTCATTGTTGACATATATTTTTCTTCATGATGCTTGGTATGGCATGAGTTTGATACATGAATAGCTCCAAGGATCATTCTATGGTAGCACAATGTTCATCTTCCAGAAAAGATAGGGTAAACATACCCATAGGGGGAGTAATTCTTCTTCCCATGATTCTAGGAGGAGATATTTATTAGATGCATACCTAGAAAAGAGCCCTATACTTGAAGAAAGAGTACAGGAGCATAATTTCAGGGGGAGCAATGGTCACAGGGGGAGTATGTTTGATGTATCTTCAGCATTACTTCAGAGTGATATCCCTTGTTCAAAAGGGGAGATCTTATTCAGAGGAAGATCAAAGGAATTCAGATAGGGGGAGTAGCCCCAAGGAGAGTTCAAGCAAGGGGAGTAGCCCCAAGATGAGAATGGCACTTTTCCATTGATGTCAAAGGGGGAGAGTTAATCACATTGATGTGATTGATGTTTATTGATGGGGAGAGATAGTCAAATTGACTATTGATGTAGAGAATGCCTTATCTACATGTTGACATCAATAATTGGTAATTGGTGTTGACATCAATGTTGGTATTTCCATCAATGCCAAAGGGGGAGATTGTTGGATCATGTTGTCATTGATGCCAATGGTTTGATTGATTGATGTAATTGATTGATGTTAAAGGATTTGTCGATGATTGATGTAATAGAATATGTATTTTCCTTGATGAGAATGCATAGATGTAGATGAATCAATGAGTTGTCATTGATATGATGAAGATGGATCAATGAGTTGTCATTGATACATGATGAAGATGGATCGTTGTGGTTTCATTGGTATATGATGCATTGTTGGAAAAATGTATATGTGACTCATTTTTGTCTTATCATGATTAATAAGGTGCACAAATGGATGAACTCCAAAGTGGTCCCCTTATGGTGAAATCCCTCATGGTAAGACACTTTGCGGATTGAGTTATCCTAGAAGAATGGTTGGAGGACCCTTTCTCTCATTATTTTCTTATCATGACTGATAAGGTGCACACATGGATGAACTCCAAAGTGGTCCCCTTATGGTGAAAGCCCTCACGGGAAGATGCTTTACGGATTGAGTTATCCTAGAAGAATGGGTGGAGGAGCCATGATTGTATGTGGAATAATAATATGAAGATCAAGAAAATTGTTGGTGAAACTATCCTAGATGGATAGTGCTTGTCATTCCATTTTTGGTGGTATGTGGAATGTCACATAACGACTCATGGTTTGAGAGTTATGGCCTTACGAAGATGAAGGACCCCCACATGAAGGCTTGAAGCCCCCAAGGTCAAAGAAGTCAAAGTGACCTAAAATAAGAAATCATTATTTAAATGATAAAGTAAGGTGAAAAAGTCAAGGTGGATTATTTAAATAATAAAGAGAAGTAAAGAAAAAAATCAAGAAATGATAAAGTAAGATGAGAAAATTAGAAGGAATATTTAAATGATAAAATATTGGAGAAATTTCTATTTATGGAAAGTGGTTAACCCTAAAATAAGGAAAATAGGTTAAGTGACCTAGAAATGGGTTAAGTGACCTAAAGGATGAAAGTATAAATAAGATAGCAATGGTCTCTTGTAGATCATCCTTTTTGTGGATCAATGGAGAGCTTCTTGTGAGAATATCTTTTGGGGTATTGATGGAGAGCTTATTGTGAGAGCTTCTTGAGAATTTTTGGTGTGGAACACTTGAGAATATTGAATATATATAGGTGACTGAGGTAACCAAGGATATCTAAGCCAAATTTCAGAAGGAAGGTGAAGAAAAGAGGGTTGGAATTGAAGGGAGGATAAATTCTTTTGATGATGCTTTATAAGGTATGTTATTTGCAGGTCATCTCACCATTTTTGCTATAATTGATTTTTCTATAATGATTCAGACCGTGAAATTTCTATGAAATTGAGAAAACATACCCAAGTATTTTTGGTAAAAAATTCAGCTTGTGGGTCGTTTTATATTGGGAGTTACATTCCGTGGAAAATAGGGTTTGTGGCTAGTCCCGAAACTAGTCAAAAACATGGGTTTAGGGTAAACATGCCATAACTTCTTCATAACAGATCCAAATTTAGTGAGACCAAATGTGTTGGTTAGGGTAAAGGACGTATTATGTTTTGTAAAACTTTAATATCAATTCAATGAATATTTTGTGCGGGCCATGCTCTACAATGTCTCTCTCTAGAATAAGCCATAATTCAGCAAGGTATGCCATTTTTTCTATAAATTCTTTTCTGAGAGGTTCCAAGTAGTTCCACCTGGAGGAATTGCATAAAACACACTGAATAACATTGTGTATTAGTTTTATATATTTATTCATTACAGGTACAAAGTTATGATTATTTAAAGTTGGGGTTGTTTACTAATCCAAAAGTAGTCATGGTTGAGACAAACAGTTGACGAGTTTGCAAATACATGAGGTATATAGTTGATGATGTTGGTACATATTGATGATTCATTGTTGATGAGTATTTAAAATATGATTGGTATATACTTGGTACATGGTTGGATGCACTTGTTTATGGTATAGGTTGATTACAGGTTGTTTGGTGGAGGTTGGTGCATGGTTGATGCACTTGTTTATGTTGACAGATTGATATTTGTTGAGGATTGTTGCCTCATATCAGTTAGTGCTGAGAATGTAATATGATTCTTTCATATAGAGATGGTGCTCTTGTAGAGTTGTACTCTATTCATTTGTTGCTGAAAAACCTTCGGATTGAAGTCCATAATAAAAAGAAAAATTGTACATACATCTTGTGTTCTTTGTGTTCCTTGTGGAGATGATTTGTTGATGATATGTTGCTGATATGTATTCACATCTAACTGATTATAAATGAAAACAATGAGTAATTAGAAAATGTTGAATGCTAACTAAGGAGTTTTTGTGTAAGAGGGAAATTTTGGGAAAAAGATCCCCACACTCATTCACCCCCCCCTTTAAGTGTGGTAGGTGTGTCCAACAGTTGTGTCATCTTGGCCATATCTGAATTCCATCAAGCGAGTGAGAGAAGATGATTTGGGAAGCCCACTACAGTCAGGTGGAAGGACACTTTGGCATAAAAAATACAATGGTAGTATTGCAAAAGCATTTTTATTGGTCGAAACTTCGGCAGGATGTCGGGAAGTATATCAGGTCTTTCACTACCCATGGATGTTGCACTAACCCTCGTGGCCACCTTGGCTAACTTGTCCCCTTCTCCAACTGAATCTAACAAAGACACTCGGTTCATTGAGTGGATACAACACATCTACCAACAGGTTCAGGATATTTTACATAATTCCAGTGCCAAGTACAAGCAGTGCCATGATCAAAATCATGTGCCACATAAGTTTCATGTGGGAGACAAAATTTTCTTCCACTTGTAGAAAGAACGCCTTACAGGGCCCCATCAAAATTATATCCCACTCCGTTATGGACCTTACACCATCACCAAGGTTGTGGGTGACAATTATTTTGAACAAAACATTTCTCCTTTCCTTGGCCTGCACCCATTGTTCAACGTGGCTCTCCTTCGATCATATTTCCCACCATTATTGGACACCTCATAGATAACATAACAGTTGACACCAACAGATGTCAACCTTGAATTCATGCAACAAGCATCCAATGATCAAATTGTGGACACACAGGTCAAGGGAACTCGACAACAAAGGATCCAACTTTATCAAGTTATGAAAGCAGGGCAACTCTTGCACCAAGGCAAGTGGCTCACCCGAGGCCAAATTCAAGAGAAATTTCCTCATCTAATGGGGGAACTCAATGCAATGGAGACCATTTCTTCCTAATGGGGGAGGATTGATCCATATGGATTTCGGTGGCCTCCCACCTATTCCAGCTAGTTCACTTTGGAAGTTTCTAGTTTGGAATTTTTTTCCTAGTTTTCGGGTCCTCGACTTCCAGAGCCATTTTGAGGCCCTAAACAACATTTTTAGGTTTCTCCATTGTCAGAAATTACATAGAGTTAGAGTATAATGGAAACATGGGTAGTCATGACATAGACCTTTCCAATGGGCTATTGTGTCCCTAAAACAAAGATTGTATGCAAAAGTTAAAACAAAGATTGTATGCAAAAGTTACCACCTCGGGAAGTTGATGTACTAGCTTACCCCAACGAGGCCCACATGAATTTTGGCACTTCATCTCCTAGGGTTAGGTTTTTGGATTTCTAGGGTTTTTTCATTCATGATTATTGTAAAAATTCCTTGAGAGCCTCATTTTACTCATTTTCTTGCGAATGCACACAACCATCACATCTCTTCTCAGAGAAAAGCTGCCACCATTCCAACAAGCTTGTTTTCCGCTGCATTTTACAGTTTCATCTTATTTACTTATTGAATAGAAACCTGTTTTATTGTATCTCTGTTAAGCATATTTTAATAATAATATGTATTCATTTTTCTCTTCTCATAAAATCTGGATCACCATGTTTACTATTTTTATTACTATGGATGATATTAGTAGGTTATTGTTAAGTATAGTAGACCTAGTTCACCAATTTTCACTAGATGGTCTTACTGTGGTTGACAACAATTCACTCTCGTGACTATGGTTGACTATTTTTTAGGATCAATAAAAATGATTGACATTGGTTCATTATAGTTGATCATGTTTACCATTATTGACTATGGTTTTCCATTTTTATAACAAATTTAA
Organism: Picea engelmannii; assembly: GCA_009831015.1. Lineage (NCBI taxonomy): Eukaryota > Viridiplantae > Streptophyta > Pinopsida > Pinales > Pinaceae > Picea > Picea engelmannii. The sequence goes on from ML778698.1 coordinate 1,407,180, forward strand.
ATATGGTTGACTATGGTTGATTATCGTAGGCTATGTTGGTGATGGTTGATTATGGTTGGCCATTTTTAAGCATAGTTGACCCATAGTTGACCATATTTACAATAATATTGACTATGGTTGATTATCATAGTATATGGTAAACTATACTTAACCATGGTTGACATAGTAGACTATGGTTGATCATGTTGATTATAGTAAGTTAAACTATAATTGATGATGATGAATATGTCTAACCATATTTATTATGGTAAATAATCCTAAAGTAAATGTTATTGAGTTATTTTGAATACATACATACATATACATATATATAATTTAAAATGATGATGATGCAGGCTTATGATAGCTTGTTGACCAGACTCACATGTGGAGTAGAGGGGTCACGCACGACTAACAGAGACATTGAGGGAGAGGTGTGGATAGCAGCCCTGCCACAGCCTAATAGCACTCTCTCCATGTCTCGAACTGTAGGTTGACGATTACTTAGTTTGAGAAGACCCACGATGCCATGAGGGAAGACTACGACAGTCGCTCACGATGATTCTAAGGGGCACACAATAAGGAAGGGGTCTTATTCCTTAGAGGCCCTTAGTCTCCCACAAGATCACATGACGAAGTATTGACTCCATGGGTTTTTGATGTCTACCAAGTCAGTCAAGAGGCGAGTGGCACCCTTGGAGAACGTAGTACGTCCTGAAGGGAACGTTGCACAAGGGAAACATAATGAGATGAGTGGCATCCTTGGAGCACCTAGTGCATCCTGAAGGGCACATCATGTTGTTAAATATTGATCATATTCTTCCATTTATGTACTTTTGATTGTGCAAAGAAGGTGTTTTGCTTAGCATTTTATTCGAGAACTTAATTTCACCATAGCCTTAAGCTCAGTTCTTGAATTGATTCCATTGGCAACCGATCCCTGAATGTTGTGACTGTCATGTTGGTTTTATTCATTTATTGTGAAGATATAGTTTTTTATACTTCGTCCTCATCCCTAGTTCATCAGTCGACACCTGAGTAGTCGGCCAGGAGTCGGATCGACGGTCGTCACTTCAGTGTTAATAGACCTATAGATCCTAATGCCCTACTTTTTTGTGCATGGATGATGAGAGAAGGATGTTTCTGCCCAGCTGTCTACCCCTATTGATTGTTCCAAGTTGAGTGATTGTCTCGTACATTGATGCGGTTGAAAAATTCTGCGATTCAATGCTTGATCGCGAATTTTTACTCTACCTTGGGCCACTCTGGACTGTGTTTTATTCTTTTATTACTATGTAATAGTTGAATGCTATTACTCTTATTACTGTGTTTTCTTCTAGGTTTTACCTACGTCTTGATGGATGAATTACTTTTATCTTTTTACTCTGAAATTTTATTCCTTACAAACTGGTGAAATTTCGCTTTGCAATTTAATACTTGACTGAAAATTTTCCTCTGCAATTTCATTACGGTTTAAGGCGAATTTACCTTGCATTTCTGAGAATGAGAATCATTGTGTTGATTGATTCATTTCAGAATGGTTTATCCTTGTGCCTTTGGTTGGATCATATCTATGCTTTTAATTGCTTCACCTTGGAATTTCGATGCGCCTTAGTTGATAAAATCTTTGCAACTTTGCAATGACATTTCCCAGTGTTTTAATGGCGATCTCTGCATTTTTATTCCAGCGTTGAGATTCTAACCTTGGATTTTTTAATGTTAGACCACTACTTGCACACCGATTACCTTTTGAAGACCCCATATTTTACCCAACATTTTTTTTTACTGAACTCAGCGGTTTCTTTAGAAAAAATTGACACACAATAATTTTAATATGGCATCGATTTTTCAGTCACTATTAGAATTAGCAAAATTTTTATTCGTAGTTAATTGAAGAGTAAGCATTTGTATTTTTAGCGATTTTATAACTAGTGTCAATGATTTTTATTATCGGTATTAACAAAAAAGGAATGGACAGCGAACCCTGAGCATATCTGTACTTAATGATTACATCTTTGCACCATCAACCGTGATGTTTCTTACAACCCATTCCGTACACCTTGATCCTTAGCCAAATTGTGATTCTTCACAAGCATCTTGATGGGCGATTACCCAGCTTCCCCCTTTTGATTTTGGTGGCTTTAAAGAACATTCTCCCTGGCATTCATTTACACTAACTTGGCACATTTTATTACAGAAATATTGTTTTGTTTTTTCACCGACAACAAATTTTATCTTTGACATGATTTGTTGATGATGTCAACTGGCGATATCTTGTCGACTGGAATTAGATGTGGAGTAGAGGGGTCATGCATGAATAACAAAGACATTGAGGGAAAGGTGTGGACAACAACCCTACCACAGCCTAATAGCACTCCCTCCGTGGCTTGAACCGTAGGTTAACGATTACCTAGTTCAAGCAGACCCACGATGCCATGAGGGAAGACTACGACAGTCGCTCACAATGATTCTAAGGGGCACACAATAAGGCAGGGGCCTTATTCCTTAGAGTCCCTTATTCTCCCACAAGATCACCTGACAGATTATTGACTCCATGGGTTTTTGATGTGTACCAATTCAGTCAAGAGGCAAGTGGCACCCTTGGAGCACGTAGTGCGTCCTAAAGGGCATGTTGCACAAGGGAAGCAGAATCAGACGAGTGGCACCCTTGGAGCACCTAGTGTGTCCTGAAGGGCACATCGCGTTGTTAAATAATAAATAATTAAACCTAGATGGCCTTAGAATGAATAATGTGATAAGAAAAATTTAAAAACAATTTCCCCTAATAAAATGTCGCCCAACCTAGGAAATAAAATCTAGGTCTAAGTGATACTTGTGGTAAAAAAAGTTATATATATATATATATATATATGTATATATATATATATAATACTGATAATCATGATTAAACATGTGATGAGAAGGGGCTAAGCAATTCAATTAATTTAAAAATAATAATTAAAAATCAAATTACTTTGAGGGATTAAAATTTTTAAAGAAAATTGATTGTTTGTTACATGTGCTAATTAAAATTTTTAACTAAAAAGAAAAAAGGGGAAAAGGGGTAAAGTCTACACTTGCTAATTTGAGTTTTAGATAAAAAGGGATAGAGGGAAATTTAAAAGAATTGGAAACTAATGGGAAAAGGGGGAAACATAAAGAGAAAGGGAAACATAAGGAAAAATCAGAATGACTAACTTAGCAAGGAATCTTTCCTTTAAGAACTTTCTAAATTGAGCTCAACTAGTAAATTAGTAAGGGGTAAGTCCTTAAAATATGTAAGGGGATATGGGGACACCTAGGAGCGATTCTAGGAATGTTCTTAGGTGGGTGAGGGAAATAGGAGTAATTAAATCATTAATGAAATTAATTTTTGGTGCAACGAAGGGGATGGTTGACACGTGTATGGGGATAATTTTTCTAAATTGAATTATTGAACAATAAATTAAATGGGAAATTGGGAAAGAAAGGACTTAGAAAATCTATATAAAGGAGGGAGGAGGAGGAGGAGGAGGAGGATGGATCTCTTATTTTACGCGTAACATTACGCTGCAAAATTTTCAACTTGACTGACTTATTTTGTGGGAGTTGGGATACCCAACTCGGTGAGGCGTGGTAGCTTGGCCTTGCGAGGCGAGATCTGAGCTAGTTTTTTTTATCTAGGTGGATATTGGTGTCCACCCGCCTATTCCACTTGGACCCACACCATTCTTTCTTTCAGTTTCTCAGTTTCCTTAATTGTAGCACAATTTACTATTTTTAGCAGTTTTTCGGGTCCTGAACTTTCAGAGCCGTTTTGAGGCCCTAAATGACATTTTTTGGGCATGAATTATGTGGCGAATATGACTCCATTCTGGACTCGATATTCTCTGTCAGCACTGTAGTCCTCAGATAGATATTTATAACGATGTATCATGTGCGTCAAATGGAGATAGTGTGCCAAAGTTACGACCTCGGGAAATTGATGTACCAATTTAGCCCAGCGTGGCCCATATTCTGGCGTTTCATCTCCTAGGGTTAGGTTTTCAGATTTTTAGGGTTTTTCATTGTTTCTAAATAATATATAGGCCTTCAAGCCTCATTGTAACATAGAGTTCATAGGCCAGTAGCCACCACATCGCTTCTCAGAGACAATCTACCAGCGCCCAAGCTATTTTATTTCAATTATGTCTCTAAGCATATTTCAGTCATTTGTTGTTAATGAAATGAAGTTTTAATTTCACTCCATATCTGTGTTTATGTGTATTTTTGTATTTCATTGTGTTCCTACATAAATCTGGATCATTGTTCTTTGTTTTAGTGTGTGTGGCTCCTTTGCAGCTCGGGGGGATAAGGGAGAAGAAGAGTACCCCTAGCGTTAGCTGGGAGGTACCGATGAAGTCTCATCGGTCAGTAAGTGGGAGATACACAGAGTATGCGAGACAACGAATTAGAGCTATCACCTTGGGCTACAGTACGCATACTTTTATTTTTCATGCTAGATTACTATTTATCTTACGCTTCCATTTATGTACTTTTGATTGTGCAAAGAAGGTGTTCTTCTTAGCATTTTATTCGAGAACTTAATTTCACCATATACTTAAGCTCGTTGCTTAAATTGATTCCCTTAGCAACCGATCCCCAAATATTGTGACTGTCATGTTGGTTTTATTGATTTATTGTGAAGAGATAGTGCTTTATACTTCATCCTCATCCCTAGTTCATCAGTCCATGCCTGAGTAGCTGGCCAGGAGTCGGATTGACGATCGTCACTTCGGTGTTAATAGACCTATAGATCCTAATGCCCCTCTTTTCTGTGTGTGGATGATGAGGAAAAGATGTTTCTACCTAACTGTCTACCCCTGTTGATTGTTCCAGGTTGAGTGATTGTCTTGCGCCTTGGTGTGATTAATTAATTATGCGATTTAATGCTTGATGGAGAATTTTTACTCTACCTTGGGCCACTCTGTACTGCGTTTTATTCTTTTATTATTGTGTAATGGCCGAATTCTATTACTCTTATTATTGTGTTTTACCTATGTCTTGATGGACAAATTACGTTTATCTTCTTACTCTGAAATTTTATTCCTTACAAACTGGCGAAATTTCGCTCTCCAATTTAGTACTTGACTGAAATTTTTCCTCTGCAATTTCATTATGGTTTAAGGCGAATTTACCTTGCATTTCTGAGAATTAGAATCATTGCGTTGATTGATTCATTTCAAAATGGTTTATCCTTGTTCCTTTGGTTGGATCATCTCTATGCTTTTAATTGCTTCACCTTGGAATTTCGCTGCACCTTACTTGATAAAATCTTTTCAAATTTGCAATGACATTTTCCAGTGTTTTAATGGAGATCTCTGCATTTTTCTTCCAACATTGAGATGCTAACCTCCATTTTTTAATGTTAGACCACAAATTACACACCGATTCCCTTTTGAAGACCTCATCTTTTACCCAACATTTTTTTTTACTGACCTCAGCGGTTTCTTTAGAAAGAAATGACACACAATAATTTTAATATGGCAGCGATTTTTCACTCACTATTAGAATTAGCGAAATTTTTATTCACAGTTAATTGAAGAGAAGCATTTGTATTTTCAGGGATTTTATAACTAGTGGCAGAGATTTGTATTATCAGTTTAAAAAAAGAGAGGAATGGATAGCGAACCCTGAGCATATCTGTACTTAACGATTATATCTTTGCACCATCAATCATGATGTTTCTTAAAACCCATTCTGTACACCTTGATCCTTATCCAAATTGTTATTCTTCAGATGTATATTGTTGGGCGATTACCCAGCTTCCCCCTTTTGATTTTGGTTGTTTTAAAGAACATTCTGCCTGGAATTCATTTAGACCTCCTTGGCACATTTAATTACAGAAATCTTGTTTTGTTTTTTCACTGACAACAAATTTTACCTTGCGTTACCTTCAATGTCTTTTACTTATGCCTTGGGACTGAGTCTTACTGATGCATTGGCTTAGTCTTACTTCAAATCCGTTGAATGACTGAATCACCCGAGTTTTACAATGCTGGATTGAGTTTTCCCTTCCATTTTAATTTCTCCCTTTCCATTCCATTTTACTTTTGCCTCGCGCCTTCATAGCCTTCCCTACGATTATGTTGACACAATAACCTTAATAAAATAACCATGCATCCATGACTTTTGCTGATAGCCCTTCCAGAAAATAAATGACAACGATTTCCTTAGTTTTACAACGTTATCTCGTTTAATATTCAATTATCTCATTAAGCCAGCATTCCTGTATTTATTAGGTTGTGCATGGGTGATTGTAGTCAACAATTTTGGATTTAATAGACATTGATTGTTATAACTAGTCAGCTACAGAAATTGCGTACAGCGTTGATAGTAGCCATTTTCATTACTCAACAAATTTAAATGTTTAATAGGCAGCTCGTTATTACTCAATAGTTTTAAATGTTTAATAGACAACTTGTTAAACTTTAATATGGTTAATAATGCTGACAACGTTTTGCAAATTAATGTTACGAATAATGTTTTAATTATAGCATTATACATTACTATGGTTAATATTATTATATATTGGTAGTTGCTAAATCAAGTTCTATTTAATTTGTAATTTAGACTTGTATTTAATTTACAATTTAGACTTGTATTAATTTGTAATTTAGACTTGTATCTAAGTTGTAATTTAGACTTGTATTTAATGTTAAATTAGATTGAAATTATTGACTAATTTGTAATTTAGACTTGCTAATTAGATTTGTAATTAATGTTAAATTAGATAGTAATTATTGACTAATTCAGACTTGATTAATGCTTGGGTTGTTGGCAAATTCATGTATTAGCTTGCGCTTCCTCGAATGTCATCATCTTGCGTCTTGTCGATCTACTTCTTGCAGTGTAGGTGTAGTTCTCTTGTCAGTAACTCTGCTCCTAACGATTTGGATTCATCTAGAGTCCTTGGTCTAGATAAGTTATGTAGTGCTAGGGTTATAGTCCTGCCTATCGGTTAGGGATGGCATGATTCTTGATGAGGGGATCATTGTGCGCCCTAAGGGATAGAGGCAAAGGATAACTTGGCCGGGGTCTGTACTTTTTGTGTGGGTGTTGTTGATCGTTGTAAGTTTACTATTGGTGCTTGGGATGAACAACTTCATGTGTTTGGTTGTGCGCCATCGAGGTTCTAGTTAACTGGAAGTTGAGGTTGTTGTGTCAGGATGGGGATGTTGTCCCTTAGCTTGTTGGCGTGGTAATATTTGTGTCGGGTAGGCAGTCATTTCTCTTTATTGTTTTACGCATGTTTCACCCAGTTCATCTTGTGCCAGTGCATGGATTCATAGTTGTCTATTGTATTTTATATGGGTGTGGTGCTTGCCATCAAATGTGTTGTTTAGTTGCAATCGTTGTTGTCATCCTGTTAAAAAAAAAAAAAATGTACTTTATGCTTCGCTTGTAGTCGTAACGATGGGGTCGTTACATATGGTATCAGAGCGGGTTCAACCGGCGAGTTAGGAACACTATGACTTTCATTGTTATGATATTTTATTATAATGTTGTTAATTAAGTTGACTTGTATTTGTGCAGGTAATCATGGTTAGAGGACCCTGTGGCGACAGATGATGGGGTGCTAGGGGAGGAGGCACGATGCCTCCAGTAGCATCCACGCCTGAGGGGTATAACCCCTAAGGACAAGAACAGGTTGTCGAGAAGGAGAATATAGTGGTGGGTGATGTGGTTGGGCTGATGAGGTGTTTTCAGCGCATTTTCGAGGCACTGATTAGCCGTTTGGATAGAGATAAGGCCAGGGCATCGAAACCCCCTGAGGGTCCACTGCACGCTCCTGTTGGTATTGGTATCATTTACCACAGACTCAATAAGGTCAAATTCCCTGAGTTCTTTGGTGTCCCAGATGATGTAGCTATCGAGGCATTGTTTGATAATATGGTGATGTGATTTTCACTTCACGATTATACATCCAACATGAAGGAATGTATGGAGGTCTTTCAAATAAAGGGGAGCACTCTTCTATGGTGGAAGACGCTCCTACCATAATTGAACATGGAATTCGAATACATGTCATGGGAAATATTCGAGGAACAGTTCTGAGAGAGGTACCTATGAGAGGAATTCATTGAGCATTATATCAACGAGTTCAACGCCTTGCGATAGGGCGATCGCATGGTGCTCGAGTAGGAGGCCCATTTTATTGAGTTGCTTTGCTATGCTCTCCACCTTAATACTGAGAAACTTAAGGTGAATAGGTTCTTGTTTGGCCTTAATGTCAACATACAGGCAAAGGTTAGGATTTTGATGCCTCAAACCTTGTATGATACCATCCATGAGACCCTCATAGCAGAGGAGGAGATTATTAGTTGGGGTCAGAGCAGGACTAATGCGAGACCCGCAGGGTAGGCATCATCTGGTGTACAGAAAAATCAACCACCATATAGACGGATGCCAATGTATCATGGCTTCCAGAGAGGATCCACTTTCACTACACCTCGATGACCAACGCCTCAACAATGGACACCTTATTGGGGACCATAACATCAATATCAACGTCGAATGAAACAACATCCACTTAGGTCTTTTCAGCAGAACAAACTAGGATTCCAGGATGGTGGGATGTCAACTTCTACTTCAGGTACCAAGAGTATTGGACCGAAGAAGGGGTGTTGGACTTCTGGGGATCCACACTACCAGCACGATTTCCGAGTGGAGAGGACTAGAGCATCTAGATCAACTGGACCCACTATCGTGGGAGATTTGGGCAAGGCCCATTGGATTCATGCAACGGTGAATAACCACTATGAAGAACACCAGTCGACTGTGCTTGATATGTCAGGTACCATCGCTGACCAGACCTTTAGCATTTTGATAGTCCCTAGTGTTATCGAGAGCTTCATTTATGGTGCAGCGCTAAAAAGGATTAAGGTAAAGGCAGTCGAACATGATGAGTTTAGCTTTGTACAGATGGCTTAAGGAGCCAAACAATAGGTTGGAGGAAAGGTTATGGGATGCACCCTTAACCTGGGAGAGTTTGTCACTGGGGCCAAACTATACGTCACGATCTTAGGATCTTATGACATTGTGATCGGTATGGACTGGTTGGAATTACATGAGGTGATACTCAACTGTAAGAAAAAATGGTTGAGCTTGGTTGATGATGAGGGAGAAAGATGCGTGATTGTAGGTCAGAACCAGGGAGTTTCCCTGAGGTTTATCTCTTCCTTGAAGTTACGGAAGAGCATGCGCAAGAGATGTAATCTTTATGCAATCCTTGGGTTAAACAAGAAGGGATTATGGGAAGGTATATAACACCTTCTTGTGGTGAGAGAGTTTGCAGACGTCTTCCCAGAGGAGTTACCTAGGATACTGCTTGAGAGGGAATTGGAGTTTACCATAGACCTGAAACCAGGGACTGAACCGATAGCAAGAACACCTTATCGGATGTCGACCCCGGAGTTATAGGAGTTGAGAATGAAACTAAAGGAGTTTCTTGACCTGGGACTTATACGTCCGAGTGTGTCACCGTGGGGTGTGCCTGTTATCTTCATACAAAAGAAGGATGTTTCATGGAGACTCTACATTGACTACCATCAATTTAACAAGGCACCGATCAAGAATCAGTATCCATTGCCAAGGATTAATTATTTGTTCAATCAGTTGAAGGGTGCGACGACGTTTTCCAAGATTGATTTTCGATTAGGGTATCACTAGTTACGGATCAAGGAGGATGATGTCCCTAAGACCACCTTTAAGATGAGGTTTGGTCATTACGAGTTTATTGTTTTACCGTTTGGACTGACAAACACCCCATGGATATTTATGGGTTTGATGAACGGGGTGTTCTGCGAGTACTTGGACAAGTTTGTCCAATTATTCATTGACGATATTTTGATTTACTCTTGGATAACGAAGGAGCATGATGAGAATTTGTGTTGGGTACTATAGTGTCTGCAAGAGCACAAATTGTATGGGAAGTTGTCCAAATTCTCATTTTATCAATCGAAGATTCACTACTTAGGGCATGTCATCTCCGGCGAAGGTATCGTCGTGGATCCAACAAAGGTTGAGTCTTTTATGGAATGGCCTATGCCGATGAATGTGCCAGAAATGTGTAGCTTCATGGGTTTAGCAGGATACTATCGACAGTTCGTCAAGGGATTTTCGAAGATAGAAAATCCGATAACGGAATTGTAGAAAAAGAACAAGAAGTTTGTTTGGACCAAGAAATGCCTGGAAGCATTTCAGAGGCTTAAGGAGCTGTTGACAATGACACTGATACTAAAGGTCCCTGACATGGACGCAGACTTCTTGGTATGCACTGATGCATCCAAGGAAGGCCTAGGTGGAGTGTTGATGCAAAACGATCGAGTGATCTCTTATATCTCGAGGAAATTGAGAAGACATGAGGAGAACTATGCGATGCAGGAATTGGAGTTGTTAGCCATTGTATATGCCTTGAAGGTTTGGAGACACTACCATGTTGGATGAACATTTGAACTAAATATGGACCACAGTGGACTACAACACATTTTTACGCAAAGAGACCTGAATGCGTGACAACGACATTGGTCGGAATTACTTAGCGAGTATGATTTCAAGATTTATTACATAAAAGGAATAGTGAACAAAGTGGTAGATGCAATGAGTCAGAGATATCACATATTTTTGGTGTTTCCACTTTAGAAGAATCTACATGAAAAGATTGTAACTTTATAGCACGGCGATGAGTGGTACAAAGAGGTAAAGGATTTTATCAGACAAAACAAAATTATTGTACCAAGATTTGAAGGTTTTATGTTGGACGACGATGGATTATTTAGATTTAAAAATTGAATTTATGTACCACTAAATGACGAGTTGAGGAGTTTGATCCTAAACTAGGCGCACATAGTAGTGTGCATGGCTCACCCAAGAGTCACGAAGATGAGGACGGACCTTAAACCCTTATTCTTCTGGAAGGGAATGAAAGAAAACATAACTAACTATGTGGACAAATGTCTAGAATGTTAGTAGGTAAAGGCTGAACATAGAGATCCAGCAGGATTACTACAACCACAGGCTATTTTAGAATCGAAATGGGAGGTCATTTCGATGGATTTCATTGTTGGATTTCCATTCACGGCAAGAATACACGACTCAATTTTCCCGGTAGTTGACACTCTAACAAAGAGTGCTGATTTTATTCCTGTGCATATGACATATCAGGCACCTGACATAGATAGAGTTTTCATTAGTGAGATTGTGAGGCTGCATGGCATGCCTAAGAGGATTATATCCGATCGAGGATCAGTGTTTACTGGACGATTTTTCACTAGTTTCCAAGAGGCATTGGGAACCCAACTTAACTTTAGTACTACATATCACCTAGATACTGAAGGGAATACCAAATGAATAAGCCAGACCTTGGAAGACATGTTGCGCATGTATGTGATGGACCAACAAAAGCATTGGGAAGAATTCTTTCCATTAGTAGAATTCGCTTATAACAACAGTTGCCAAAGCAACATTAAGATGGCGCCTTTCGAGTTCCTTTATGGGTGACCATGTCAGATTCCTCTGAGTTGGAATCGAATTGAGGATAGGGTCCTGGTGGGACCAAAATCGATCCAAGATCCAGAAGATCAAATGAAAAAAATAATACAAAAGATCAAAGAAGCGCAGGATCGACAAAAATGTAGATATTGGTGGATATTGGTGGATATTGGCGGCCACCTGCCTATTCCACTTGGACCCACACCATTGTTTCTTTTGGTTTTTCATTTTCCTTAATTGTAGCACAATTTACTATTTTTAGTAGTTTTTCGGGTCCTGAACTTTCGAAGCCGTTTTGAGGCCCTAAACGACGTTTTTTGGGCATGAATACTCTGGCGAATATGAGTCTATTTTGGACTCGATATTAGCTATCAACAGTGTATTCATTGGATAGATTTTTCTAATGATGTATCATGTGCATCAAATGGAGATAGTATTCCAAATTTACGACCCCGGGAAATTGATGTACCAATTTACTCGAACAGGGCCCATATTCTGGCATTTCATCTCCTAGGGTTAGGTTTTTGGATGTTTAGGGTTTTCCATTGTTTCTCAATAATACATATGCCTTCGAGACTCATTGTAACATAGAGTTCATAAGCCAATAGCCACCACATCTCTTCTCAGAGACAAGATACCAGTGCCCAAGCTATTTTATTTCCATTTTGTCTTTAAGCATATTTCAGTCATTTGTTAATGAAATGAAGTTTTACTTCCGTTGCATATCTGCGTTTATGTGTATTTCTATATTTCATTGTGTTCCTACATAAATCCAGATCATTGATACTTGGTTTAGTGTGTGTGGCTCCTTTGCAGCTCGGGGGGCTAAGGGGGAAGAAGAGTACCCCTAGCATTGGCTAGGAGGTACCGATGAAGTCTCATCAGTAAGCAAGCTGGAGCTGCACGGAGTACGCGAGACAATGACTCAGAGCTATCACCTTGGGATATGGTACGCATGCTTTTATTTTTCATGGTAGATTACTATTGATCTTACGCTTCCATTTATGTTCTTTTGACTGTGCAAAGAAGGTGTTATGCTTAGCATTTTATTCGAGAACTTAATTTCACCATAGCCTTAAGATCATTGCTTGAATTGATTCCCTTGGCAACCGATCCCCGAATGTTGTGACTGTCATGTTGGTTTTGTTGATTTATTGTGAAGAGGTAGGGATTTATACTTTGTCCTCATCCCTAGTTCATCAGTCCACGCTTGAGTAGTCGACCAAGAGTCAGATCGACGGTCGTCACTTCGAAGTTAATAGAACTATAGATCCTAATGCCCTGCTTTTCTGTGCATGGATGATAAGCAAAGGATGTTTCTTCCCAACCCTCTACCCCTGTTGATTGTTCTAGGTGGAGTGATTATCTTGCGCCTTGATGCGATTAATTAATTCTTCGATTTAATGCTTGATGGAGAATTTTTACTCTACCTTGGGCCACTCTAGACTGTGTTTTATTCTTTTATTATTGTGTAATGGTCGAATGATATTACTCTTATTACCGTGTTTTCTCCTACGTTTTACCTACATCTTGATGGACGAATTAATTTTATCTTTTTACTCTAAAATTTTATTCCTTACAAGCTGGCGGAATTTCGCTCTGCAATTTAATACTTGACTAAAACTTTTCCTCTGCAATTTCATTACGGTTTAAGGCGAATTTACCTTGGGTTTCTGAGAATGAGAATCATTGCATTGATTGATTCATTTTAGAATGGTTTATTCTTGTGCCTTTAGTTGGATCATGTCTATGATTTTAATTGCTTCACCTTGGGATTTCGCTGCGCCTTAGTTGATAAAATCTTTGCAACTTTGCAATGACATTTCCCAGTGTTTTAATGGAGATCTTTGCATTTTTATTCCAACGTTGAGATGCTAACATCGGTTTTCTTAATGTTAGACCACAACTTGCACACTGATTCCCTTTTGAAGACCCCATCTTTTACCCAACATTTTTTTTTATTGAACTCAGTGGTTTCTTTAGAAAAAATTGACACACAATAATTTTAATATGGCAACGATTTTTCACTCACTATTAGAATTAGTGAAATTTTTATTCACAGTTAATTGAAGAGTAAGCATTCGTATTTTCAACGATTTTATAACTAATGGCAGCGATTTGTATTATCGGTTTAAAAAAAATAAAAAATGAATGGATAGCGAACCCTGAGCATATCTGTACTTAATGATTACATCTTTGCACCGTCAACCATGATGTTTCTTACAACCCATTCTGTACACCTTGATCCTTAGCCAAATTGTGATGCTTCACACACATCTTGCTGGGCAATTACCCAGCTTCCCCCTTTTGATTTTGGTGGCTTTAAAGAACATTCTCCCTGACATTCATTTAGACTGCCTTGGCACATTTTATTACAGAAATCTTGTTTTATTTTTTCACCGATTTTTTTTTTTACCTTACGTAACCTTCAATGTGTTTTACTTATACCTTGGGACTAAGTCTTATTGATGCATTGGCTGAGTCTTACTTCGAATCTGTTGAATGACTGAATCACCTGAGTTTTACAATGCTCGATTGAGTTTGCCCTTCCGTTTTAATTTCCCCCTGGCCATTCTGTTTTACTTTCACCTCACGCCTTCATAGCCTTCCCTACGATTATGTTGACACAGTAACCTTAATAAAATAACCATGCATCCATGACTTTTGCTGACAACCCTTCCAAAAAATAAATGACAGCGATTTCCTTCGTTTTACAACGTTATCTCGTTTTAATATTCAGTTATCTAATTATGCCAGCATTCCTGTATTTCTTAGGTTGTGCATGGGTGATTGTAGTCATCAATTTTGGATTTAATAGACATCAATTGGTATAACTAGTCAACTACAGAAATTGTGTACAACGTTGACAGTAGCCATTTTCATTACTCAACAAATTTAAATGTTTAATAGGTAGCTCATTATTACTCAACAGTTTTAAATGTTTAATAGACAACTTGTTAAACTTTAATACGGTTAATAATGCTGACAACGTTTTGGAAATTAATGTTGTGAATAATGTTATAATTATAGCATTATACAATACTATGGTTAATATTATTATATATTGGTAGTTGCTAAATTAGATTGTATTTAATTTGTAATTTAGACTTGTATTTAATTTGCAATTTAGACTTGTATTAATTTGTAATTTAGACTTGTATATAATTTAGACTTGTATCTAAGTTGTAATTTAGACTTGTATTTAATGTTAAATTAGATTGTAAATTATTGAGTAATTTGTAATTTAAACTTGTTATTATATATGTAATTAATGTTAAATTAGATAGTAATTATTGACTAATTTAGACTTGATTAATGGTTGGGTTGTTGGAAAATTTGTGTATTAGCTTTCACTTCTTTGAATGTCGTCATCTTGAGTCTTGTTGATCTGTTTCTTGGGGTGTAGGTGTAGTGCTCTTGTTAGTAACTCAACTCCTAGCGATTTTGATTCATCTAGAGTCCTTGATCCAGATAGGTTATGTAGTGCCAGGGTTATAGTCGTGCCTATTGCCTGGGGACGACATGATTCTTGATGAGGGGATCATTGTGTGCCCTAAGGGATAGAGGCGAAGGATAACTTGGTCGGGGTCTGTACTTTTTGTGTGGGTGTTGTTGATCATTGTAAGTTTACTATTGGCTCTTGGGATGAATGACTTCATGCGTTTGGTTGTGCGCCATCGAGGTTCTAGTTAACTAGAAGTCAAGGTCGTTGTGTCAAGATGGGGATGTTGTCCCTTAGCTTGTAGGTGTGGTAATATTTGTGTTAGGCAGGCAGTCGTTTCTCTTTATTGTTTTACGCATGTTTCACCCAGTTGCTCTTGTGCTAGTGTGTGGATTCATAGTTTTCTATTGTTTGTTCTACGGGCATGGTGCTTGCCATCAGATGTGTTGTTTAGTTGTAATTGTTGTTGTCATCCTGTTAAAAAAAAAAAATTTTGCACTTTCTGCTTTGCTTGTAGTCGTAACAATGGGGTCGTTACATATGGTATCAGAGCGGGTTCAACCCGCGACTTGGGAACACTACGAATTTCGTTGTTATGATATTTGATTATAATGTTGTTAATTAAGTTGACTTGTATTTGTGCAGGTAATCATGGTTAGAGGATCCTGTGGCGACAGACGATGGGGTGCTAGGGGAGGAGGAACAATGCCTCCAGTAGCATCCACGCCTGAGGGGTCTAACCCCTAGGGAGAAGAACGGTTTGTCGGGAAGGATCATATAGCGGTTGGTGATGTGGTTGGGACAATGAGGTTCTTTCAACGCATGTTTGCGGCACTGATTAGCCATTTGGATAGAGATGAGGCCAGGGCACCGGAACCCTTTGAGGGTCCACCACACGCTTTTTTTGGTACTGGTAGCATTCACCATGAACTCGAGAAGGTCAAATTCCTCGAGTTATTTGGTGTGTCGGGCGACATAGCTACCAAGGCATGGTTGGATAATATGGTGATGTGATTTGCACTTCGTGACTATACATCCAACATGAAGGTCTACATGGAGGTATTTCAAATAAAGGGGAGCGTTCTTCTATGGTGGAAGATGCTCCTGCAACAATTGGACATGGCCTTCGAATACATTTCATGGGAACTGTTCAAGGAATAGTTCCAAGAGAGGTACCTATGAAAGGAATTCATTGAGCGTCATCTCAATGAGTTCAACGCCTTGCGACAGGGCGGCTGCACGGTGCCCGAGTACGAGGCCCATTTTATGGAGTTGCTTCGATATGCTCCACACCTTAATACTGAGAAACTTAAGGTCAACAGGTTCTTGTTTGGCCTTAATGTCAACATATGGGCAAAGGTTAGGATTTTGATGCCTCAGACCTTGTAATATGCCATCCAGAAGGCCCTCATAGTAGAGGAGGAGATTATTAGTGGGGGTCAGAGCAGGACTAATGCGAGACCCACAGGGAAGACATCATCTGGTGCACAACAACATCATACACCATATAGACAGACTCCAGGGTATCATGTCTTCCAGAGAGGATCCAATTTCACTACACCTCAACAACCAAAGCCTCAAAAGTAGACACCTTATTGGCGACCACAACATCTATATTAGCATCGAATGCAACAACATCCATTTAGGCCTTTTCACCAGAACAGACTAGGATTCCAGGTCAGTGGGCCGTCAACTTATACTTCGGGTACCAGGAGTACTGGATCGAAGAAGGGGTGTTGGACTTGTGGGGAGCCACACTACCAGCATGATTTCCCAGTGGAGAGATCTAGAGAATTTGGATCAGATGGACCCACTACCATGGGAGATTTGGGCAAGGCCCAAAAGATTCATGTAGCAGTGAATAACTACCAGGTAGAACACCAGTCGACTGTGCTTGAGACATCAGGTACCATCGCTGACCAGACCCTTATCATTTTGATAGAGTCTGTTTCTACCGAGAGTTTCATTTCTGGTGCAGTGCTAAAAATGATTAAGGTAAAGGCAGTCGAACATGATGAGTTTAGATTTGTAAAGATGGATTTGGGAGCCAAACAGGAGGTTGGAGGAAAGGTTACGGGTTGTACCATTAACCTGGGAGAGTTTATCACCGAGGGAAAACTATACATCACGATCTTAGGATCTTATGGCATTGTGATCGGTATGGACTGACTGGAATTGCATGAGGCGATACTCAACTGTAAGACGAAACAATTGAGCTTGGTCGATTATGAGGGACAAAGATGCATGCTTGTAGGTCAGAACCAAGGAGTTTCCCTGAGGTTTATCTCTTCCTTGAAGTTACAAAAGAGCATGCACAAGAGATGTAAGCTTTATGTGATCCTTGGGTTAAATGAGAAGGGAGTATAGGAAGGTATATAACACCTTCTTGTGGTGAGAGAGTTTGTGGATGTCTTCTTGGAGGAGTTACCTGGGATGCTACCAGAGAGGGAATTGGAGTTTGCCATAGACCCGAAATCAAGGACTGAACCGATATCAAGAACGTCTTATCAGATGTCGACCCCGTAGTTACAGAAGTTGAGAATGCAACTGAAGAAGTTTATGGACCTGGCACTTATACGTCCGAGTGTGTCACCATGGGGTGTGCCTGTTATCTTCATACAAAATAAGGATGGGTCATGGAGACTGTGCATTGACTATCGTCAATTTAAGAAGGCATCGATCAATAATTAGTATTCATTGCAAAGGATTGATGATCTATTCGATCAGTTGAAGGGTGCAACAATGTTTTCCAAGATTGATTTGTGATCAGGGTATCACCAGTTACAGATCAAGGAGGATGACGTCCCTAATACCACCTTTAAGATGAGGTTAGTTCATTACAAGTTTATTGTTTTACCATTTGGACTGACAAATGCCCCAGGGATATTTATGAGTTTCATGAACGAGGTGTTCTGCGAGTAGTTGGACAAGTTTGTCCAAGTATTAAGTGACGATATTTTGATTTACTCTTGGACGACAAAAGAGCATGACGAGCATTTGAGCTTGGTACAATAGTGTCTGAGAGAGCACAAATTGTATGGGAAGTTGTCCAAATTCTCGTTTTATCAATCAAAGATTCACTACTTAGGGCATGTCATCTCCGGCGAAGGTATCACCATGGATCCAACAAAGGTTGAGTATTTTATGGAATGGCCTGTGCCGATGAATGTTTCAGAAGTGCGTAGCTTCATGGGTTTAGCAGGATACTATCGATAGTTCATCAAGGTATTTTTGAAGATAGAAAATCTGATAACAGAAATGCAGAAGAAGAACAAGAAGTTTGTTTGGACCGAGAAATGCACAGAATCATTTTAGAGGCTTAAGGAGATGTTGACAATGACACCGATACTAAAGGTCCCTGACATGGATGCGGACTTCTTGGTATGGACTGACGCATCAAAGGAAGGCTTAGGTGGATTCTTGATGCACGACGATTGAGTGATCTCTTATATCTCGAGGAAACTGAGAAGACATGAGGAGAACTATGGGATGCACGATTTGGGGTTGTTAGCCATTTTATATGCCTTGAAGGTTTGGAGATAATACCTTCTTGGATAAACATTTGAACTAAATATGGACCATTGTGGACTACAACACATCTTTACGCAAAGTGACATGAACACTCGGCAACGACGTTGTTCAGAATTACTTAGCGAGTACGATTTCAATATTTCTTACATAAAAGGAACAGTGAACCGAGTGGTAGATGCATTGAGTTGGAGACCTTGTATCTTTTCAGTGTTTCCTCTTTAGACAAATCTACGTGAAATTATTGTAACTTTATAGTGCGACGATGAGTGGTACAAAGAGGTAAATCATTTTATCAGACAAAACAAAATGATGGTACCAGGATTTGAAGGTTTTATGTTGGACAATGATGGACTACTGAGATTTAAAAATCTAATTTATGTACCAACGAATGACGAGTTGAGGAGTTTGATCCTAAACTAGGCTCACATAGCAGTGTACATGGCTCACCCAAGAGTCACGAAGATGAGGGTGGACCTTAAACCCTTAGTCTTCTGGAAGGGAATGAAGGGAGACATAGATAACTATGTGGCCAGATGTCTAGAATGTCAGCAGGTAAAGGCTAAACATAGAGATCCAGTAGGATTACTACAACCACATGCTATTTCAGAATCGAAATGGGAGGTCATTTTGATGGATTTCATTGTTGGATTGCCACTGATGGCAAGGAGACACGACTCGATTTTAGTGGTAGTTGACACTCTGATGAAGAGTGCTCATTTTATTCCTATGAGTATGATCTATCAGGAACCTGACATAGCTAGAGTTTTCATTAGTGAGATTGTGACACTGCATGGCGTTCCTAAGAGGATTATATTCGATCGAGGATCAATGTTTATTGGACGATTTTGGACTAGTTTCCAAGAGGCCTTGGGAACACAACTTAACTTTAGTACTACGTATCAATCGGATATTGAAGGTAAGACCAAATGAACAAACCATACCTTGGAATACAAGTTGTGCATGTATGTGATGGACCAACAAAAGCGTTGGGAATAATTATTACCACTAGTAGAATTTGCTTATAACAACAGTTACCAAAGCACCATTAAGATGGCGCCTTTCGAGTTCCTTTATGGGAGACCATGTTGGATGTCTCTAATTTGGGATATAATTGAGGATAGGGTCTTGGTGGGACTAGAAGTGATCCAAGAACTGGAAGATCAAATGCAAAAAATAAGACAAAGTATCAAAGAAGCGCAGTATCGACAAAAAAGTTATGTCGATGTGCACCGAGTCAACCGTAGTTATGAAGTGGGTGATCGAGTCTTCTTGCGCGTAAAACCACATAAGAGTTTGATCAAGTTTGAAAAGGGATATAAAATCTCTCCTAGGTTCGTGGGACCCTTCGAGATTGTGGAGAGGAAGGGGCCCGTGGCCTATTGACTAGCCT
This sequence comes from Picea engelmannii, assembly GCA_009831015.1. Taxonomy (NCBI): domain Eukaryota; kingdom Viridiplantae; phylum Streptophyta; class Pinopsida; order Pinales; family Pinaceae; genus Picea; species Picea engelmannii. Next base: position 1,427,033 of record ML778698.1, read on the forward strand.
TGCCTGATTCTTTGAGGCGTATGCACAATGCTTTTCACATATCTATTTTAAGACATTATATTAGTGATCCTACACATGTTATTGACATGAGTTCCTTGCAGGTATCAAACAAGGGGGATATCACAACTGAGTTGATCAACATCCTAGATCATCTTATTCGACAACTACGACGTCAAACAGTAGATCAGGTCAAGGTCTAGTGGGAAAAATATAGTCGACACTCGACGACCTGGGAGGACACATATGATATGCAGCAACAATTTCCATTTTTTTTTGATCGATAGACTTATGATATTGTGATACACATTATTTCGATAGTTATATATTGTGAAACTTCGGGACGAAGTTTAGACAAAGAGGGGTGTATGTAACATCCAGCTCTTGCCCGCACTGAGCGAACTTATTCTTTGAGGACAATTTCTTGCAAGTGATCCATATTATTATACCATTGGGCATTTGATTATGATTATGAGGCATTATGGATATGATGACATGTTATTTTGATGTATTGATATAGACATGCGCTATTGACTCAGTTCTCCTGATTGTGTAGGATTTTGGACCTCGAGGATGGAAGGGCATCGATGACACCCTTGGACTTCAAATCAAGTCAAGGAGTGGACTATTGGGGTTTGATTGTTGTATATATGACATATGTCCATTTGATTATTTGTTATGATTATGGATTTTATGACATGATTTGTTGATGATGTAGGTTGACGATAGCTTGCCGACCAGACTCACATGTGGAGTAGAGGGGTCATGCATGACTACCAGAGATGTTGAGGGAGAGGTGTGGATAACATCCCTGCCACAACCTACTAACACTCTCGTCGTGGCTCGAACTGTAGGTTAATGATTACCTAGTTTGAGAATACCAACGATGTCATGAAGGAAGACTGCGAAAATCACTCACGATGATTCTGAGAGGTGTGCAATAAGGCAGGGACCTTATTCCTTAGAGTCCCTTAGTCTCCCAAAATATCACCTAACGGATTATTGACTCTAGGAGTATTTGATGTCTACCAAGTCAGTCAAGAAGCGAGTGGCATCGTTAGAGCACATAGTGCATCCTGAAGGGCACACCGTGCAAGGGAAAAAAAATGAGGTGAGTGTCACCATTGGGGCACCTAGTGTGTCCTGAAGGGAATGTCGCCTTGTTAACTAATAAGTGATTAAACCTAGATGGCCTTAGAATGAATAATGTGATAAGAAAAAATTAAAATCAATTTCCCCTAATAAAATGTCACCCAACCTATGAAATAAAATCTATGTCTAAGTGATACTTATGGTAATATATATATATAATACTGATAATCATCATTAAACATGTGATGAGAAGGGGCTAAGAAATTCAATTAATTTATATAAAAAAAAACAAATTACTTTGAGGGATTATAATTTTAAAAGAAAATTGATTGTTTGTTACATGTGCTAATTAAAATTTTTAACTAAAAATAAAAAGGGGAAAAGGGGGTAAAGTCTACACTTGATAATTTGAGTTTTAGAAAAAAATGGAAAGAGGGAAATTTAAAAGAATTGGAAACTAAGGGAAAAAGGGGGAAACATAAAGAGAAAGGGAAACACAAGGAAAAAGCAGAATGACTAACTTAGCAAGGAATGTTTCCTTTAAGAACTTTCTAAATTGAACTCAACTAGTAAATTAGTAAGGGGTATGTCTTAAAAATGTGTAAGGGAATATGGGGACACCTAGGAGAAATTCTAGGAATGCTTTTAGGTGGGTGAGGGAAATATGAGTAATTAAATAATTAATGAAATTAATTTCTGGTGCAACGAAGGGGATGGGTGGCACATGTATGGGGAGGATTTTTCTGAATTGAATTATTGAACAATAAATTAAATGGGAAACAGGGAAATAAAGGAATTAAAAACTCTATATAAAGGAGGGAGGAGGAGGAGGATGGATCTATTCTTTTACGTGTAATGTTACGCTGCAAAATTTTCGACTTGACTGACTTATATTGTGGGAGATGGGATATTCATCTCGATGAGGAGTGGTAGATCGACCTTGTGAGGTGAGATGGGAGCTATTTTTTCTTTAGTTTAGTGTGCGTGGACCCTTTGTGGCTTAGGGGGCTAAGGGGGAAGAAGATTACCCTTAGCGTTGGCTGGGAGGTACTGGTGGTGAAGTCTCATCGGTCGACAAGCGGGAGCTGCATGGAGCATGCGGGACAACGACTCAGAGATGTCACTTTGGGATACAGTACGCATGCTTTTATTTTTCATGGTAGAATACTATTGAACTTACACTTCCATTTCTGTACATTTTATTTTGTAAAGAAGGTGTTCTACTTATTATTTTATTCGAGAACTTAATTTCACCATAGCCTTAAGCTCACTGCTTGAATTGATTCCCTTGGCAACCAATCCCCAAATGTTGTGACTTTCCTATTGGTTTTATTGATTTATTGTGAAGAGATAGTGCTTTATACTTCATCCTCATCCCTAGTTCATCAGTCCATGCCTGAGCAGTTGGATAGGAGCTGGATCGACGGTCGTCACTTCGGTGTTAATAGACCTATAGATCCTAATGCCCTTCTTTTATGTGCATGGATGATGAGCAAGGGATGTTTCTTCCCAGTCGTGTACCCCTGTTGATTGTTCCAGGTTGAGTGATTGTCTTTCTCCTTGATGTGATTAATTAATTATGCGATTTAATGCTTGATGGTGAATTTTTACTCTGCCTTGGGCCACTTTGGACTGTGTTTTATTCTTTTATTATTGTGTAATGGTTGAATTCTATTACTCTTATTACTGTGTTTTTCTCCTACATTTTACCTAAGTCTAGATGGACGAATTAATTTTATCTTTTTACTCTAAAATTTTATTCCTTACAAACTGGCGAAATTTCGCTTTGCAATTTAATACTTGACTGAAACTTTTCCTGTGCAATTTCATTACGGTTGAAGGTGAATTTACCTTGCATTTCTAAGAATGAGCATCCTTGCATTGATTGATTCGTTTCGGAATGGTTTATCCTTGTGCCTTTGGTTGGATCATCTCTGGTTGGTTAATGGTTGGACCATTAACCGTGATGTTTCTTACAGCCTATTCTGTACACCTTGATCCTTATCCAAATCGTGATGATTCAAATGCATCTTCCTGGGTGATTACCTAGCTTCCCCCTTTTGATTTTGGTGGTTTTAAAGAGCGTTCTCCCTGACATTCATTTAGACCACCTTGGCACATTTTATTATAGAAATCTTGTTTTGTTTTTTCACCGACAAATATTTTTACCTTGCGTTACCTTCAATTTGTTTTACATATGCCTTGGGACTAAGTCTTACTGATGTAATGGCTGAGTCTTACCACAAATCCATTGAATGACTGAATCACCCGAGGTTTACAATGTTGGATTGAGTTCTCCCTTCCATTTTAATTTCTCCCTAGTGTAACATCCCGCTCTGGCGCACTGAGAACACTTATTATTTGAGAACACTTGCTCGCAAGTGATCTTGACCTTTTGATGTTAGACCTATTATATTTGATTATGATGTGATTGACAGATGACATGATGTGTTACTATTTGATGT
>ML778698.1:1446867-1471862 GCA_009831015.1 Picea engelmannii
TCATAGTATTGGAAATGTTAATGTAGTTCCATTGCATTGGAATTGTTAACGTAGTTTTATAGTATCGGAATATTAATGTAGTTTTAATGCACTGGAATGTAAATGGAACTTATTGCATTGGTAATGTACAAGATGTAAGGTGAATTTAGGTAAATTGCAATGTCACTATAATGTAAGGTCTTGGCAAACTGTTGATGAACATGTAATTGTAATATTTTTGCCCTTGGAAAAATTGCTATGTAGCCTTGATGACATAGGAATGTAAGTTCGTTGTTATTATTAACAATGTTTCGGTAGTATACTATGTTGGTGAGGTTAAATCATTGCAAGGACCTTTATTTCTGTTATATTTCCCAACGAAAAGGGTACGACCCTCAACCAAGATAGACAATTAATTAGAATTACCTTAGGCCTAAGTGCTCATGGTTTAGTAAATTTAAATGGAGGATGTGGCAACTAATTGATCACGGTGGGGCCATAGACATTCCTTGTCTTTAATACCAGTGGTCGTTGTCTGAATTCTTGGTCTAGAGTCGTCCATGGAAGATGTGGTTGCTCCTTGTCTATTGTCGTGCGGGGTTGTAATTTTTCTCATGTTGGGTCTGCTTGTCGTCACTGGTTGTGCGCCTTAAGTCTTCTGGTTGGGATCATTATCTTGCATGCAGACACGTGTCGCGCGTCCTTATCGCCTTTTTGTGTTCTTCATGGAAGCGTCTTATTTGTCATCAGGTGGTGACGCAGAGTCGTACGCGTGGATATTTTCCTTTTACACGCGTGAACGCACGAATAAAAAAAAAAAGAAAAAAGAAAAAAAAAATTTGCTTTAGTTACTAGAGTTGTGTCGTCGTAACGAGGGGGACGTCACACCTAGCCATTATGTTTTACTTTCACCTCGCGCCTTCATAGCCTTCCCTGTGATTTTGTTGACACATAAACCTTAATTAAATAGCCAGACATCCATGACTTTTGTTGACAACCCTTCCAGGAAATAAATGACAATGATTTCCTTCCTTTTACAACGCTATCTCATTTTAGTATTCAACTATATCATTATGCCAACATTCCTGTATTTATTAGGTTGTGCATGGGTGATTGTATTCAACAATTTTAGATTTAATAGACACTGATTGGTATAATTAGTCAGCTATATAAATTGCGTATAATGTTGACAGTAGCCATTGTCATTACCAACAATTTTAAATGTTTAATAGGTATCTCAATATTACTCAACAATTTTAAATGTTTAATAGACAACTTGTTAAACTTTAATATGGTTAATAATGCTGACAACATTTTGGAAATTAATGTTGTGAATAATATTATAATTATAGCATTATACATTACTATGGTTAATATTGTTATATATTGGTAGTTGCTAAATTAGATTGTATTTAATTTCTAATTTAGACTTGTATTTAATTTTCAATTTAGACTTGTATTAATTTGTAATTTAGTCTTGTATCTAATTTAAACTTGAATCTAAGTTGTAATTTAGACTTGTATTTAATGTTAAATTAGATTGAAATTATTGACTAATTTGTAATTTAGACTTGCTAATTAGATTTGTAATTAATGTTAAATTAGATAGTAATTATTTCCTAATTAAGACTTTATTATTGGTTGGGTTTTTGGCGAAGTCGTGTATTAGCTTGCGCTTATTCGAATGACGTCATATTGCGTATTGTTGATTTGTTTCTTGGAGTGTGGGTGTAGTCCTCTTGTCAGTAACTCGACTCCTAGCGAGTTGGATTCATCTAGAGTCCTTGGTCCATATAGGTTATGTAGCACCAGAGTTATAGTTATGTCTATCACCTGGGGATGACATGATTCCTTATGAGGGGATCATTGCGTGCCCTAAGGGATAGAGGCTAAGGATAACTTGGCCGAGGTCTGTGTCTGTCGTGTGGGTGTTGTTGATCATTGTAAGTTTACTATTGCCTCTTGGGATGAACGACTTCATGGGTTTGGTTGCGTTCCATCGAGGTTCTAGTTAACTGGAAATCGAGGTTGTTGTTTCGAGATGGGAATGTTTTCCCTTAGCTTACAGCTGTGGTAATATTTGTGTCAGGCGGGAAGTCGTTTCTCTTTGTTGTTTTACGCATGTTTCATCCAGTTTCTCTTGTGCTAGTGCATGGAGTCATAGTTGTCTATTTCCTATTCTACGGGCGTGGTGCCCACCAACAAATGTGCTTTTTAGTTGTAATCATTTTTGTCGTCCTGTTAAAAAAAAATGCACTTTCTGCTTCACTTGTAGTCATAACGATGGGGTCATTACATCATTCTATATTATTCACACGTGGGAAATAATTTTGATATGAATAAACACTTGTAATTAGTACCATTATTTATGAAATTACATGCAGTCATTCAAACATAGTTTTAATACTGACTTGAATGCATTTCATTTCATCTAGGTTTGAATGCAAGAAACCTTTAAATTTTCTCCATCCTTTATTAATATGTCCATTTCGTAGTCATTCATGGATTGCATTAGGTTTAATATTGACTTGAACGTATTTCATTTCATCTAGGTTTAGATGCAAGAAAGATTTAAATTTTCTCCATCCTATATTAATATGTCCATCTCGTAGTCATTCATGGTTTGCATTGGAATGATATGAGACAAGGAATCACCTCACTTGACCACCTTACAATGTGCCAATTTTTTCAACCACAAAAATCCAAACAATTCAAATATTAGATTCACCATCTTACCACCTTATAGTGCCCATTAATTCCACCACAAAATTCCAAAAAAATCAAATATGAAATTCACCATTCTACCTAATATTTTCATTTCTTCAACTGCAAAATTCCAAAATTCCAAGCAATTCAAATATCAAATTCACCATCCTTCCCGATATTTGTATATAAGACACCTTGATATACCTACATCAACCACCACATAAACTACAATTATAAATCATATATTGTTATTTTACACCAAATTAAGTTAACAATTTTTTTTAATGTAAACATGGGATGCACTTTATAGCTACATTTACATGTGTGTAATAGTATTGAATCTAAGCATTGCATTGTTGAATACACAACTCCCAATTTATATGTTTCAAATCTTGGGATACATATGTAGAGTACATACAAATGGATTACCTATCAAATATAATATCTTTAAATATGTGTTAACTTGAAATATGAAAATTTAATTTTGCATCTTTGAAGTGCATATCATATATGGGTTTATATGGGTCTATGAAAATTAATCCCCATCTTAAATTTACATGGGTATTGCTAATCCTTGAATGATCAGGTCCATTGCTTATGAGATTTATCAATCCAATGTGTCCATAGAATTTGGCTAGTAAAATAGTGTCATTTGCACGAGACTATGTGGCCCTTATCTAATGGAGGTAAGGCATAAGAATGTAACATCCATTCCATCCGTTATTAATACTCAATATCCATTACAACTCATCCTCGTAATATGATGTAATAATAAAAATTAAACACACTCAATAATAAGAAATATATTATATTCAAAATGTGTGGCTAGTGGATCATGTAATTAATGATTAATAAAAAAAAATTGAATAGGAAAAATTTAATCCCCTAGACGAAGCCAATGTAAAGAACCATATATTGATTTGTTGTATATCTATTGTTATATTATTATTTTTAACTTGGCCCTTTAATTGTAATTGTACTCTTTGACTCATATATATATATATATATATATATATATATATATATATACACCAAGGAGACCTAGTTTTAGTATCATTTTATCTTGTACATTTGTTTGATTGTAAAAAAAGGTTTCCCCTCAAAGAGGTTTGTATTTAAGTATTATATTTATTTTAAAATGCATGGGGTTACTTATCTCTTTATTTTTACGCTATTTTTGTGTTTTTGGTCTAAAATTTGGTATCAATGATCATGATTCTAGGGTTTTTATCCCTCCAATGATTCATCTTGTAATTTTATCTTTAACTTTTTTTGGTGCAGTTTCAGAATTTAAAATTTTAAGGATCTTGAGGACACATATCAAAGTACTTGTGACAAAAAAATTCATATCTTTGAGATTGTAATTTTGGATATAAAACCTATGGATGTATAATGGTCATATTTTGTATCATGGTGCAATGGATACAATATATGATCCATGTGTGGTGTACTTAAATGTCCTTATAACAATAATAAATCATCATATACAAATTTTGAGTTGATTTTCTATCAATGTCCATAGAGTGAGTATAAATCGTCATCTGTGAAGTATAAAACAATTTGATTTCTTATAAATGTTCTTAGAACAAATATAAATCATTATTTGTAACACATAAATCAAGTAGATTTTTCATCAATATCCTTGGAACAAATATAAATCATCATCTGCAAAGTTCAAGATGATTGACTATCAACGTTCTAATAAGATGTATAAATTATTAAATGATTTTCTATCAATGTCTTTAGAACAAGTATAAATCAAGTAGATTTACTATCAATGTCCTTAGAGCAAGTATAATTCATCATCCACAAAGTTCAAGATGATTTTCTATTAATGTGTTTAAAAAAATTAAAAAACATCATCTGTAAAGTTCAAGATGATTTGGTATCAATGTCCTTAAAAAAAGTATAATCTAATCTTAATTCTATGTAATACAAAGCATGTGTTCAAATTTAATATCTTTGTGACAAAGGAAACACTCTATTAGAGTTAAAAAAAAAAAACTTGGCCAAAACTTGCTTTTCAAAATGTGTCAAGAACAAAACCAACCTTGTCGTGTGACAAATATAACTCGATGTTGCAATTTGACGAACAAAACTAAACATTGAAACGTGATGAAGATACTAATGTTGCAATGTGATGAATGTAGTAATGTCACAATGTGACGGAAATAGTACTGCCACAATGTGACGAACATAGTAACTTCGCAATGTCATGAACATATTAATGTCACAATACGCCGAGAACAACCCTATCATCGCAATGTCTCGAACATACCCCTGTCATCGCAATATGTTGAACATAGCCCTATCATCCCAATGTGACAAATATATCCTCATGTTGCAACATGACACACCTATCCTAGCATCACAATGTGACAAAAAAATCACAAATGCCGCAATGTGATGAGCATAACCCATTCTCACAATGTTATGTTTGAAACCTAATGTCACAATTTGAAAAACATAGCCTAACATTGCAATATGAATAAAATTTATCGACATCACAATTTGACGAACATAACCCATTAGGAGAATGTAACAAACCTACTCAAATGCCATAATGTGACAAACAAAAACCCTGTGCCACAATGTGACGACCATAACCTAATAATGTCATGTGATGAAAAAAACATAATCAACTTTGCAATGCAATAGTGTTATAATAAACCATTGTTAAACATAATCAACATGGCCCACCATAATCAACTCGACATCATCTACGAAGGTCAACCATGGGAATGGTCAACCCTAGTTAACCACGGTGAAGGTCAACCATCATCACCCATCCTCAACTTTGGTCATGGTCAAGCTCAACAATGGTTAACCAGAGTCAACCATTGAAAACCATAGTCAACCATAGTAAACCATACTCTTGTTCATGGTCAACAATACTCAACCATAGTTAAGGTATTGGTCAACCATAGTCACATTTAATATCAAACATGGTGAATGTCATATATAGTCATGGCCAACCATAGTCATTTCCATCCATGGTCATCTATGGACAATAGATGTAAACCATGGTTGGCCACATTCAACCATGGTCATGGTCAATGAAGGTGAACCTTAGTGAAGGTCATGCTCAACCATGATCAACCATAGCCAACCATAGTAAACCAAAGTCAACCAAGGTCTACCAATGGTAACCATGGTCATGGTTAGTGCCATGGACAACAATTTTCAACCATGGTTACCCATTATCAACCATGGCTAAACATAGTCAACCATGGTGAAGGTCAACCACAGTCAACCATGGTCAACCATAGACAACGATAGTAAATGTAACGACCTTGTCGTTACGACGACAAAAGAGACATTTTTTTTCCTTTTTCCTTAATGTTGCATTTGGTAATATACATCACAAATTAATAACAACATCATCGACACAGTTTTCACGTATTTTATGGAAAAACATCAATGCATTAACCATCCAATACGACAATAGAAGACACATCATCATCAAGAACTACAACATGCTTCTTGATGTAGAACACATTAATTAGAAGAATCCCCACATCGTTGCATTCTACAATTAATAACGACTCGTAACTCATCTTACATCACATTAAACCAAGGGGCAATTGACAATAATGTACCCTACCTAAATAATCCTTAAGAAATAAAGGAGTGTAAAGAGCAAGGGGCTTTCCTGAGAATAATAAATCAAGTGCATAGTTACCTCTTACATCTTAGATAATTAACTACACATCCAAAAATCTTCTGGGGGGTGTAAAGACAAGCTAAATTCCATAAACACTAGGAGAACCCATAGATGATCAAATGTTAAGTAACACCACCCAAATGTTAAGTAACACCACCCTTCCAGTATACAACCATATATATAAACAAGTAAATATCCTTAGTAAATCACGATTAATGAGTTCAATGACTCTTAACTAACCTTCATATCCATATAACAAACTTTTTAAGGGAAGATCAAGTCCTTATTTTAATGACCAATCAACTCGGTCTTGACATAATTTCATTGAGAAGATTTAATGAGGGACTCACACCTATTTAATCCAAATAAAGGAACTTCAAAGTTAACCAACATCTAACCAAGATGAAAGAAAAAACTATGGCGTTAGTACAACTACAAGATTCCAATGCCAACTGCACCTCCCCTTTAAATAACCCAAAAATTAATAAGCGGTAAAAGAGGGATTCAAGATATCCTACACTCGGTGTAAGAAGAATTGAAAGGGGACCCCGTCTGGGACCCCGTCTGGAAAACTGTTGGAAGAATCACCACTAACTCACATGCTCTTGTAAAATAATTAAAGAGGGATATTAATTTGGACTTCCAGCTGTCGTGTTGGTTAGTGAACAAAGCCTTAGATTTACAAATTAGAGATAGGAAAATGTAAAAATTCTAACTGTTGTCAGTAATAAAATATTGGCTCGTGCCATTAGAATGATGGCTATCAATTAATAAGGTGTACGTGTCAATAAATATTGGAAGGAAAAACACCAAATTTGGATGAACATAAACACTCCAGGGAAGGCGCCCTAGGAATGGTGCATTTACTCGCTCGGGGTAACAATGCAGGAAACAAAAAAATGATGGAGGGAAGGTAGCTACAGGTGAGGGCTCAATCAAAGGAGGGGATAATATGTCTCTAAATAAAGACGTTGGGGAAAACTCATATGGTAAATGGCCACCAGACTAATTCAATTTCAGAAACCTTCGATGGAAAATCTCCATAGTGAGAGACTCCATGGGTCGTTGGAATCTCTGAAGGAAAAATCGTAGTCAAAATTCACTGCTACACATTTTCTGTCCGCAAAACAATATGATTGTCCAGCCTTAAACAATATCGATTTATCAAACATTCGATGTATTTACACAACATAATTCATTGTCTTTTAAAAGGAATAGTTGTATATGATGTCGCGGTGTAAACATAAAATATGAATATAAAAATTGTTGTTTATAAAAATCTACTGTCACACATTATATATTGAACCTATGTCATGTATTATATATAAATCGTTGTTAATAAATGTTAAATTCGTTACCCATGATATTGCTACCTAGGATATTGCTATCCATTAATGATTGTTGTCTATTAAATATAGGAATCGATGTCTATAAATATAGGAATTCGTTGAGTTAATTTTTTTGTTGCTGTCATTTAAATACATGGAATCGCAGAGCCAAATAAATGATAATGTTGTCATAAATAGATATGAAATAACAGAGGTAAAATCGCCAACAATATTGGTGCAAATTCTATGCAGTGGACCACAAAAAACGTAGTGTGAAATGCTGTGTCAAGTGCCACGAAAATATGGTGTTAAATGTTGTGTCCAGTGCCACAAAATGCAGAGGGGGAATGATGTGTCGTGTGCCATGAAAATCTATGTGATTGCTGGGTCATGTGCCATGAAATTCTTAGGGCGAATGCTGTGAAATGTGCCATGAAATCGTAGTCTGAATGTTTTATATAAAAGATAATCGCATAGTAACATTTTGGGGAGGACGCAAAGATTCTAACAATCAAATCGTTGGAGTGCATCATTAAAAACATAGACATTTTTCCAATCAAGTGTTGGGTAAATCGTGGAGTAAAAGATTTTTCCTTAAGTCAATAAAATCATGGAATAAAAACATGTGTATAAATTCATTGTATAATTGGCAAGGATCTAATATGATTGGAGATGAATCACAGAGATAATCATCCACAAGAAAACAGAGAGATGAATAAAAAAAAACACAGAGATACTCAATCACAAGAAGGCACAAAGACTAATCATTCAACAATCAATGAAACACATAGATACTCATTCACAAGGAGGGTGCAAAGACTAATCATTCAACAATCAATCAAACACAGAGATACTCATTCACAAGGAGGGAACAAGGATTATAGATTAATCATAAAGAAAAACGTAGAGATAAGTAAGGGATAGATAGTTGGGCAACAAATTTATCCTTCACTTATTATCCATGCACATGAAAGTAGGGAATTTGAATATATGGGTCTTTAAACACTGGAGTGATGATTGTCGATTCGGCTCCTGGTCGACTGCTCAGGTACAAACTAATAACTTAAGAAATAGGGAAAAGAGATAAAAACACAATTCTTCTTCATATTAAACAATAAAACAAACACTAAGAAGTCATTTCAAATCATATTTTGAGTTCTCTATGGGAAATCAATTTAGAATACAACGAGCAAGGGGATTACAAATACCATAGGAAGGCAGGTGCAGAAAATCTCATGGCAATGAAATCTTCAACCGAGAAGAGGAAAATAACATCTGTAAATTAAATTCTATTGCAATTAACAACTTTAACATGCATACCTTAGCCAAACACCAATGCTCTGAAGTTATTGTACCATCCATGCTCTGTCCATCTCTCGCTTTCCAATCGATGTGACCTCACCAGTACCTCCCAACCAACACTAGGGGTACTCTTCTTCCCCCTGAGCCTCCTAAGACACAAAGATTCCATGCACACAATACCATAGAATGCTAGCACCCATCTTTCCTCGCAAGTTCGAGCTACCAGCTACTACCCGAGCTGGGTGTCCCAACTCCCACAAAAGAAAGTTCAGTCAAGGTAAAATTTTAGCAGGGTAACATTACACAAAAAGATGAGATGCATACTCCTCCTCCTCCATCCTTTTTAAAGAGTTTTTAAGTAATTAGTTTCCCAAATTCCCATCAAATTCCTTTTTCACTAATATAATTAGGAAAAACCTCCCCCGTACACATGTCACCCATCCCCTAGTTGCACCAAAAAATCAATTTTATTAATTAATTAAATATTCTTATTTCCCTCACCCACCTAAAAGCATTCCTAAAAACGCTCCTCGGTGTACCAAAATTCTCTTACACTTCTTAAATAACTTACGTCTTACTTAATTCCTAGTGGAGTTCATAATTAGAAAGTTCCAAAGGAAAAATTCGTTACTAAGTTAGACATTCAATTTTTTCTTTAGGTTTCCCCTTTTGTTTAAGTTTCCTATTTCTTTTAAGTTTCCCCCTTTTTCCTTTTTAACAAAAAATTATTTAGCAAGTGTAGAAAAAACAACCAATTACCCCCTTTTTCCTTTTTAATTAAAATTTAATCCTCCATTATAATTCTGACTTTAATAAATAACTTTGAATTTCTTACCCTCCTTCTTGTCACATGTTTATTTATTATTATTTTGTTTTTACCATATGTTCTACTTAGACCTAGGTTTTAATTTCACTACGCTGGGCGGAATTTTTATTAGGGAATTTGTTTTTAAAACCTTACTTGTCACATAATTAATTTTAAGGCCGAATAGGTTTATTCACTTACCCGCTAAAATCGCAACGTGCCCTTCAGGACACACTACATGCTCCATGGGTGCCACTCGTCTCTTTCTGTTTTCCTTGCGTGACATGCCCTTCAGGACGCACTACGTGCTCCAAGGGTGCCACTCACCTCTTTCCATTTTCCTTGTGTAACATGCTCCAAGGGTGCCACTCACCTCTTGACTAACTTTGGTAGACGTCAAACCCCTGGAGTGAATACTCCGCTAGGTGATCTGGTGGGAGACTAGGGCCTCTAAGAAATAAGGCCATCGTCTATTGCACATTCCATAGAATCATCGTCAATGACTGTCACAGTCTTCCCTCACGACATCGTGGGTATTCTAGCACTAGGTAATCATTAACCTACATTTCGAGCCACAACGAGAGTGCTAGTAGGTTGTTGCAGGGTTGTTGTCATAGTGTTAAGAACCAAGTATCAATATAGCAAATAAAAACATTAGAATATGTACTCAATTCCTTGAAAAAGAGATAATTTTAGGTAATAATCCTTTTTAAGGTGGAAACCTCATTATACCACACATAAATGTCCAAGCAAAAGATGATTCCAAATGAAAATGTCTCCTTGGTATATATAGGATACTAGGAGGTACAATTACAACTAATGGAATAAAGATGACATAAATAAAATAACATTACTAATGTAATGTGCCCCAATTAAGGGTTAATGAGCCACTATTTAGGGCTTAACATGCCCCTCCCCTTGAGACAAGTGTTTTCCGCAATGCTTCAGTAACTCTAGATGCTTCTGTATAAAAGACTCATCTTCCCAAGTGGAATCTTTAGACAATAGTTTCCTTCATTTAACAACATACTCTAAAATGGATCTATTACTTAGCTGGTGAATTCTTTTGTCAGTGATGGCTTCAGGCTCCAATATGATTTTTCCTTCCTCGCCAAGTTCTGACAATATAGTTTGAACTGGGATATTGTCAGCTATAACCTTCTTTAAGCATGAAACATGGAAAACTAGGTATACTCGTGAAGATGCAGGAAACTCCAATTTGTATGCCATAGTACCAATCTTTTGCAACACCTTATACGGGCCATAGTAATTTGGTGATAATTTATTATCCTTCTTGGCTTGCTCGAGGGACATATGTTTGTATGGTTGTAGTATTAAAAACACCCAATCCCCTACTTCAAAACTTATTTCACTATGATGTTGATCTGGTTGTTGTTTCATGCGATTATGTGCCATGGTCAGGTTGTCCTTTAAGATTTGGAGAGTTTTTTGTTGATGCTTGATGTGATCTTCCACTGCTTGAACCTTATATTTTTATTTTAGACAAGAAGTGATGGAAGGAGGGTGGTATCCATAAAGTTCCATATTAAATGGTGTCATTTTTGTTGCAGTATGAAAGGAAGTGTTATACCACCATTCTGCCAAGAGTAACCATTTGAACCATTGTGTTTATTTATCAAAGACAAAGCAACAAAGGTAGCCTTCCATACATTTGTTCACTATCTAGGTTTGTCCATAACATTGAGGATGATAGGATGAGATATGAACCAATTGAGTACCCAAAAAAGAAAATAATTATGTCCAAAAATGTCCAGTGAAGATGGGATCTCTCTCACTTACAATAATCTTTGGGCTTCCATGTAGGTTTTGAATTGTTTCCATGAATGAGGTGGAAACTATACTGGCTTTGAAGGGATGAGGGAGTCCACAAAAGTGTGCATATTTGGTGAGTCTATCAACAATCACCATGATGTCATTCTTTCCTTCAGTCTTTGGTAACCCTATTATGAAATCCATGGAAACCTCCTCCTAGCGCTAACTTGGGATGGATAATGGTTGTAAAAGACCTGGGGTCTTAATTGTTTCCACCTCATTTTGTTGGCAAACCAAACATTTTGCGACAAACCTTTGAACATCAGTTTGAAGGCCATCCCAAAAAAAATTCTTCTTGACCCTACAATAGGTTTTCAAAAATCCTGAGTGCCCTCCTACTGGAGAGGTGTGTAATTCCAGTAGTACCTTTTATTTCAGTTGGGAGTTCTTACATAAATATAAGAAATCTTTGTAAGATAGTGATTCATTTTTCCATGTAAATGTATCTGATGCACTGGAATCCTGCTGAAACCTTTGAATGAGAGTCCACACTTTTTCATCATTCTTCCACTCATCCCTTGCTTCTATTATCCAATCAGGTTGGATGATCGAGATAACACAGAGAAAGGCCTCAACATATTCATCCTTTCTTAAGAGTGCATCTGCCACAACATTTGGATTCCCTTTTTTATAGACGATTTCCTAATCATAACCCAATATCTTGGTCACCAATTTTTGTTGTTTTTCTGAAGATAGTCTTTGTTCCAAGAAGTATTTAAGACTATCATGATATGTTTTGACCTTGAAGTGCCTACCTATTAGGTAAGGACGCCATTTCGTTAATGCATGTATTATTTCCATCATTTCCTTCTCATAAATGGGCTTGTGTAAGTCCTTTCCCTTGAGTGGTCAAATTTCAAAAGCCAGGGGCCTTCCTTCTTGCATTAGGACAATACCAATTCCATTTCCTGAGGCATCACATTCCACAATAAGGTTTTTGTGAAGTCTAGAGTGTTCAAGATAGGATCTTTGCACATCACCTCTTTAAGTTGTTCAAAAGATTTAGTTGCCTCTGGAGTCCATGAAAATGCATCCTTCTTAGTTAGTTCCATTAAAGGTGTTGCTATTCTTGCATAGTGTTGAACAAACTTGCGGTAGTAACCTGTCAAACCAAAAAATCCTCTAAGATTATTCAATGTTTTGGGAATCGGAGAGTCCATCATGGACTTAATCTTGTTAGAGTCTACCTTGACACCTTCATGAGATACAATATGACCCAAATACTCTATCTCATTCACCCCAAAGAAAAATTTGGATGGTTTGGCATATAGTTGTTGCTCCTTTAGTAGTTGTAGTACCTTGTCAACATGTCACACATGATCCTCCCAAGACTTGCTATAGTTTAGTATATCATAAAAAAATACTAACAAAAATTTTCGAAGGAAGGGCTCGAAAATGGAATTCATCAACCCTTGGAATATGGAAGGTGCATTTGTAAGGCCAAAAGGCATGACCAAAAATTCATAATGGCCTTCATGAGTTAGAAATGTTGTTTTTGGGATATCTTCTTCCTTCATTCTAATCTGATGATACCCTGAACGAAGATCAAACTTTTTGAAATAGATTGCACCATGTAGTTCATATAACAAGTCATCAATGATGGGGATGAGAAAATTATCTTTAATAGTGATATTGTTGAGCTCTCTATAATTTGGACACATACGCCATGAGCCACCTTTCTTGAATACCATTACCACCGGTGCAAAGTAATAAATTTGTCTAGGTCTAATAATGCCAACCTCTAACATTTCTTCAACCATGCGGTCAATTTCACTCTTCTGGGCATAAGGGTATCTGTATGGATTGATTTTAGGAGGAACATTCCTAAGAATTAGGTGAACATCATGATCATGATTTCGAGTGGGTGGAAGACCTTAACTCGATTTCTTTTCCTCCCAATGAAAAGTTCTTGAAAACTAAAAGCCATCATTCCTAATGATTGTAACCATTGGATTCCTAGTACGACATCAACACCACCCATGGGTATAGAAATCATTGGACTATTCATTACATATTCCCCCATAGTAAGATTGATCTTAGTGCATTTTCCTGAGTAATTGATAGTTACTCCATCTACAATAATTACTTGAAACTCTGGTGTTGGATATACAAAGCAATTGAGATCTTTGGATAATTTATAGTGAAAGAAATTATGAGTACTACCAGAATCAATTAGGACTATTACCTTTTTCTTTTTGATGTATGCTTCGATCTTGAGGGTTTGAGGAGTGATAATTCCAGCCAATGCATTACAAGATATTGTGGGATTCAACTCTTCAGAAGAAATCACATCTACATTTTCATCTTGAGATGGTTCATGTTCTTGTTCTTGTTATTCTTCCTCTTCACAATCTATGTAGAATAATTTCTTCTCACCACAATTATGTCCCTTACTGTACTTATTGTCACAATTAAAGAATAAATCATTTCTTTTGTTTCCTCCAATTGTTGAGGTGTCAACCTGGTAGGTTGAGGTGTTTTAGAAGAACAAACAGTATTCTCTCGATAGATGTTAGGAGTGGTCCTTCTAGTATACAGAGCCATATTTTTACTTTCAACATTTCTTGTCACCCTAAATGCATTCTCCAATGATTTGGGTTCCCAAAGATGAACCTCATGTTGAATTTTATCCCTTAAATTTATTATGAATACATCAATCAAGTGTTGATATGGAATATCTATTACCTTTATATTCAATCTTTGGAAGTTCTCAATGTTCTCTATAACTGAACCCTTTTGGTTGAGATTTATCAATTGGATAAAGAAGGTATTGCTCCTTGTATCCTCATAGTGTGCTATCATTTCTTCCGTGAAAATTGTCCAAGTGACCAGTGATTTGCGAGAACAAAGCCATCGATACCACACAAATTGATTGGGTTCTAAAAATAAATAAGCAATCAATACCTTTTGTGTATGTGACACATTGTGTAGATCAAATAATTTCTCCATCTGAAGTATCCATGTGATTGGGTCCTTTCCATCAATCTTCCTTACATTGATATTAGGAAAGTTGTTGGTCTTCAAACCAAAGTTAGGGTTTCTCCATTCTTGATTCATCTTCCTTGTTTCCTCATCATGAATTTCATGGGATAAATTTTCACTTTTAGGTGTCCTCTCTATTGGGAATTTTTTCAATCCTTCCATGATATCCCCTTTTAAACCATCCATATTAGTATTTATTGAATCCCTCATCCCTTGTAGTTCATCTTTTGTTACTGTCTTCTTTTGTAAATCATTTATTTCCCTATGCATTTCTTCACCTTCATCAAGAGTCAAATTAGGACTGTCTGGAGGCTTATTTGGTGTAGAAGTTCCCTTTTTTGGTGGCATGTTGGCCAAGTATCACTTTAAACCTTGATTTTGAGGTGGTTCTGCTAGACAATCTTACTTTTATTGTATATCCAAAATTTCAGCCCTTTTAGGTATGCATTTTTCTTTTTTGCAGTTCTCTGATATTTTTTCTCTGCAATGCCATAGGTCTAATAAAAAATGGATATGCCAAGGGGAATTTACGATAAATTCCCCACAACTTGTTGATTTTTGGCCTTTCGAGGAGATCTCACTTGTATAGCGTGCCCCACAAAAAATAATTGATATAAAATTCTGAAAATCGTAAAAGAACTACTATGGACTGTCCACTATCCAATGCAACTGGTCTCACTCAATTTGGATAGTTCAGGAAGAACTTATGATTTTTTTACTCGGAATAGGTGCTTGAGACTAGTCAATAGGACTAGTCATATACCCTATCTTCCATAGGGTGTATATACAAATTTAAGATGACCCAAAACATGAACATTTTACCACCGATACCCTACTAATTTTTCTGAATATCCTCCATATTTCAGGGTCTGAAACGTTACAGAACAAATGTTATAGCGAAAATTATGCAATGACTCAATTCAGGATGATTCCAGAACCCTATCTTACACAGGATGTATCTACGAAAGTATAAGGCCTCAGGAGATAAAATTGTAACCCAACATACCTTGATCCATCTACTAAATATCCACCAATCCGTTGCTTCTGAAATGTTGCAGAAAAAAAGTTATCATGAAAATTCCAAGGTGTCTCAGATGTAGTAGCAAAACCCCAAGATCTTGAGCTCAGATACCATATGTTAAGAACTGAATATCAATATAGAATAGAAAAACCTCATAATAAGTACTCAATGCCTTGAAAAAGAGATAATTTTAGGTAATAAGCCTCTTTACAGGGGAAACCACCTTATACCCCACATAGATGTCGAAATAAAAGATGATTCCAAATGAAAATGTCTCGTTGGTATATATAGGAGACTAGGAGGTACAATTACAACTAATGGAATAAATATGACATAAATAAAATATCATTACTAATGTAATGTGCCCTAATTAAGGGGTAATGAGACACTATTTAGGGCTTAACACACAGATCTCCCTCAAAGTCTCTAGTTTTCCTGTGTGACCTTTCTACTCCACATGTGAGTCTGGTCGGCAAGTTATCGTTAGCCTGCATCCATCAACGAATCATGTCAACAATAATAGTCAATAATCATAACATATGATCATCTGTACATATGTCACATCAACAACATTCAAGCCCAATAGTCCACTCCCTGACTCGATCCGAAGTCCAAGGGGTTTCATTGATTCCTTTGCATCCTCGAGGTCCAAAGTCCTGCACACTCAGGAGGACCCAGTCAATAGCACCTGTTTAATTAAATATGAAAAATAACATATCATCACATCCACAATATCTCATAATCATAATCAAATGACCAATAATATAATAACCCGGATCACTTTCACTCAAGTGTCCTCAAAGAATAGGTCCATTGAGTGTGTGCAAGAGTGGGATGTTACATACACCCCCTCTTGCTTTAAAATTCATCCCGAAGTTTCACAGTACATAAGTGACGAAATAAAGTGTATCGCACTATCAAAGTCTATCTATCAAACAAAAATGGAAACCGTTGGTGCATATCATATGCGTCCTCCCAGGTCACTGAGTGCAGACTATAGTTGTCCCACTTGACCTTGACTTGATCTATTTTTCGACGCCGTAGCTTTAGAATGATATGGTCAAGGATATAGATTGGCTCTGCCGTCAGTGCACCCTCGTCAGATACCTACAAGAAACTCATGTCAATAACATGTGTAGGATCACTAATATAATGTCTCAAAATAGATATGTGAAAAACATCCCACCTACGCCTCAAAGAATCAAGCAAGGCTAGTCGATAGGCCATAGGCCCCTTCTTTTCCACAATATCGAAAGGTCCCACAAACCTAGGAGAGAGTTTAGAATCCTTTCCAAACTTGATTGAACTCTTATACGACTTCACCTGCAATAAGAATCGATATCCAACTTCATAACTATGATCGACACGATGCGCATTGGCATAACTCTTCTATGGATCTTACGCTTCCTTGATCCTTTGTATTATTGTTTGCAATTGATCTTCCATTTCTTGGATCGCTTCTCATCCCACAAGAACCCTCTCCTCAATTAAATCCCAGCTCAAAGGCATCTGACATGGTCGCTCTTAAATAAACTCGAAAAGCGCCATCTTAACGGTGCTTTGATAACTGTTGTTATATGCAAATTCTACCAGTGGTAAAAATTCCTCCCAATGCTTCAGTTGGTCCATCATGTACATGCGCAACATGTCCTCTAATATTTGGTTTGTTTGTTCTTCCTGCTTGTCTGTCTTAGAGTGATACGCGGTACTAAATTTAAGTTGGGTTCCCAAGGCATCTTGGAAACTAGTCCAAAATCATCTTGTAAACAACGATCCTCGATCGAAGATAATCCTCTTAGGCACGCCATGCAGCCTCCCAATATTGTTGATGAAAAATATAGATATGTTAGGTGCCTGATACGTTGTACTCACAAGAATAAAATGAGCACTCTTTGTTAGAGTGTCGACTACCACAAAAATGAGTCGTGTCTCCTTTTCGTCAGTGGCAATCCAAATATGAAATCCATCGAAATGAACTTCCATTTCGATTCTAGAATCATGTGTGGATGTATTAATGATGTCGGATGTCTATGTTCAGCCTTCACCTACTGACATTTTAGACATCTTGCCATGTAGTTGACTAGGTCTGCCTTCATTCCTTTCTAGAAGAATAAGGGTTTAAGGTATTCCCTCATCTTCATGACTCCAGGATGATCCATGTGCACTGCTTTATGAGCCTCATTTAGGATCAACCCCTCAACTCATCATCGGGCGGTACATAAATTCGACTTTTAAATCTAAATAATCCGTCGTTGTCCATAGTAAATCCTTCAAATTTTGGTACCATCATTGTGTTTTGTCCAAAAAATCCTTGACCTATTTGTACCAGTCATCGTCGTGCTATAAAGTTAGAATATTTTCATGTAGATTCATCTAAAGAGGCATCACCTAAAAGATGTGTGGTATCTAACTCAACAAATCCACCACTCTATTCACTATTCCCTTTATGTAAGTAATCTCAAAATCGTACTCACTAAGAAATTCTGACCAACGTCGTTGTTGTGCGTTCAAGTCACTTACGTAAAGATGTGTTGTAGTCCACAGTGGTCCATTTTTAGTTCAAGTTTTCATCAAATAAGGTAATTTCTCCAAACTCTCAAGTCATATACAATGGCTAACAACTCCAAACCATGTGTTTCATAGTTCTCCTCATATTGTCTCAACTTTCTTGAGATGTAAGCGATCACTTGATCGTCTTGCATCAACTCTACCTAGGCCTTCCTTGGATGCGTCAGTGCATACCAAGAATTATGCATCCATGTCAGGAACCTTTAGTATTGGTGTTGTCATCAACAACTACTTGAGCCTCCGAAATGCCTCCATGCATTTCTCAGTCCAAACAAACTTCTTTGTTCTTCTTCTGCAATCCCGTAATCATATTTTCTATCTTCAAAAAATTCTTGACGAACCATCGATAGTATCCTGCTAAACCTATGAAGCTACGCACTTCAGGGACATTCATCGGTGCATTCCATTCTATAATAGCATCGACCTTTGCTGGAAACATGGGAATACCTTCGTCGAAGATGACCTTCCCTAAGTAGTGAATCCTCGATTGATAAAACGAGAATTTAGACAATTTCCCATACAATTTTTTCTCTCGTAGACACTATAGTACCAAGTGCAAGTCCTCATCATGCTCCTCCATCATCTGAGAGTAAATGAAAATATCATCAATGAATACTTTGATGAACTTGTCCAAGTATTCGCGGAACACCCCATTCATCAAACTCATAAATATCCCAGGCGCATTCGTCAGTCCAAAAGGTAAAATAGTAAACTCGTAATGTCCAAACCTCGTTTGAAAGGAGGTCTTAGGGAAGTCTTCCTCCTTGATATGTAACTGGTGATACCTTGATCTTGAGTCAATTTTCAAAAACACCGTCATGCCTTTCATATGATAAAAAATATCATCAATCCTTGGCAATGGATATTGATTCTTCATCGTTGCCTTGTTCAATTGATGGTAGTCAATGTAGAGTCTCCATGACCCAACCTTATTCTCTATGAAGATAACAGGCGCACCCTACGGTGGCACACTTGGATGTATAAGTCCTAGGTATATCAACCACTTCAGCTTCATTTTCAACTCCTGTAACTCTAGGGTCAACATCAGACAAGGTGTTTTTTCTATTGGTTCAGTCCCCAGTTTTAGGTCTATGGTAAATTCCAACTCCCTCTCTAGAGGCATCCCAAGTGACTCCTTAGGGAATATGTCTGCAAACTCTCTCACCACCGAAATGTGTTCTAGTACTTCCACTACTCCCTTCTCATTTAATGCGAGGATCACATAAAGCTTACACCCCTTGTGCATTCTCTTCCGTAGATGAAAGGAGGAGATGAGCCTTAGGTAGACTCCCTAGTTCCGACCTAAAATCATGCATGTCTATCCCTCATCATTGACCAAGATTAATCATTTCGTCTTATAGTTGAATATCGCCTCATGTGATTCCAACCAGTCCATACTGATCACGATGTCATAAGACCCTAAGGTTGTGACATATAGGTGTTAAGGTGCGGAGCATACTAAAGCATCTCCACAAAAAATACCTCGTACTCAGGAACTGTATGACCACCCTATCATAAGGTGTTGAACTCATTGAGCTAATGTTCAATGAATTCCTTAGACATATACCTCTCTCGGAACCATTCCTTGAACAATTCCCATGACACGTCTTCGAATACCATGTTCAATTGTGGAAGGAGCATCTTCCACCATAGAAGAGCACTTCCCTTTAGTTGAAAGACCGCCAAGAGGACCTTCATGATGGAAGTATATTCGTGAAGTGCAAAGGACATCTCCACATTCTCCAACCATACCTTGGAGGCTGCGCCATCCAGGGCACCAAAGAACTAGGGAATTTGACCTTCTCGAGTTCACATTAAATGATGCTAGTACTGACCGGAGTGCACGGTGGACCCTTAGGGGGTGTCGACACCCTGGCCTCATTTCTATCTAAGCGACTGATCAGTGCCTTAGACATCCGCTAAAAGGACCTCATCATCCCAACCATATCATCCACAGTTATTTGTTCCTGCTTGAAAACTTATTCATCTCCCTGGGGGTTAGACCCCTCGGGCGTGGATGCTATTGGAACCGTCGTGCCTCCTCCCCTGGAACCATGTCGTGAATCTCTACGATGTCATATAACCGTGCTTATTGCATGGCTAGGTTAAAGTTTTAATTAGGGCTAGTTAAATACTCAAGGGTTTACTGCAGTGGAAAGCATGGTGATCCATAGTCATAGGGTTGAACCTTCTCTAATACCATATGTAATGACCCTTTTGTTACGACGACAAAAGTGACATTTTTTTTTTCTTTTTCCTTAATGATGCATTAGGTAATATACATCACAAATTAATAACAACATCATCAACACAATTTTCACGTATTTTATGGAACAACATCAACGAATTAACCATCCAATAGAACACTAGCATACACATCATCATCAAGAACTACGACATGCTTCTCGATGTAAAACACATTAATTAGAAGAATCCCCACATCGTTGCATTCTACAATTAATAACGACGCATAATTCATCTTACATCACATTAAACAAAGGGGCAATTGACAATAATGTACCCTACCTGAATAATCCTTAAGAAATAAAGGAGTGTAAAGAGCAAGGGGCTTGCATGAGAATAATAAACCAAGTGCACAATTACCTCTTACATATTAGATAGTTAACTACACATCCAAAAATCTTTTAGATTGATGTAAAGACAAGCTAAATTTTGTAAATGCTAGGACAACCCATAGATGATCAAATGTTAAGTAACACCACCCTTCCATTATAAACCCATGTATATAAACAAGTAAAGATCCTTAGTAAATCATGATTAATGAGTTCAATGACTTGTAACTAACCTTCATATTCATATAAAAAACTTTTTAAGGGAATATCAAGTCCTTATTTTAACGCCAATCAACTAGGGGTTGACATAATTTCATTGAGAGGATTTAACTAGGGAATTGCACCTATTTAATCCAAAGAAAGGAACTTCAAATTTAAACACCATATAACCAAGACGAGAGGAAAAACTAAGGCGTTAGTAAAACTACAAGATTACAATGCTAATTGCACCTCCCCTTTAAAGAACCCAAAACTTAACAATCGATAAAAGAGGGATTCGAGATATCCTACACTCGATGTAAGAAGAACTAAAAGGGGACCCTATCTGGAGTAAGCGTTGGAAGAATCACCACTAACTCACATTCTCTTGTAAAATAATTAAAGAGGGATCTTCAGTTGGACTTCCAGCTCTCTTGTTAGTTAGTGAACATAGCCTTAGATTTACAAATTAGAGATAGGCAAATGTGAAAAATTGTAATTGTTGTCAGTAATAAATGACTAGCTCATGATATTAGAATGATCGAGATCAATTAAGAAGGTGTAGGTGTCAAGAAATACTGGCAGGAAAAAGACCCAATCTAGACGAACATAAACACTCTAGGGAAAGCACCCTAGGAATGGTGCATTTACTCGCCGGGGGTAACAATGTAGGAAAAATGAAAATGATGGAGGGAAGGTAGCTATAGGTGAGGGAGAAATCAAACGAGGGGATAATATATCTCTAAATAAAAACATTTGGGAAAACTCGGATGGTAAATGACCACCAGACTAATTCAATTTTGGAAACCTCCGATGGAAAATCGCCATAGTGAGAGACTCCAAGGGTCGTTTGAATCTCTGAAGGAAAAATTCTGGTCAAAATTCGCTGCCACACATTGTCTGTCTGCAAAAATAATATCATTGTCCAGCCTTAAACAATATCGATTTATAAAAAAATTGTTCTCTTTTACACAACGTAATTCGTTGTCATTTAAAATGAATAGTTGTATATGATGTCGCGGTGTAAATATAAAATATGAATATAAAAATTGATATTTATAAAAATCTACTGTCACCCATTATATATTGAACTTATGTCATGAATTATATATAAATTGTTGTTAATAAATGTTAAATTCGTTATCCATGATATTGCTACCGACGATATTGCTATCCATTAATTATTGTTGTCTATTAAATATAGGAATCGTTGTCTACAAATATAGGAATTCGTTGAGTTAAAACTGTTGTTGTTGTCATTTAAATAAATGGAATCGTGGATCCAAATAACTATTGTTTTTGTCTTTAAACACCAGAGTGACGACCATCTATTCGACTCCTGGCCGACTGGTCAAGCATGGACTAATAACTTAAGGAATAGGGACAGAAGATAAAAACACAATTCTTTTTTGTATTAAACAATAAAACAAACACTGAGAAGTCATTTCAAATCAGAGGTTGGGTTTTCCATGGGAAATCAATTCATAATACAATGAGCAAGGGGAGTACAAATACTGTAGGAAGGCAGGTGCAGGAAATCTCATGGCAATGAAATCTTCAACCAAGCCCAGAAAAATAACATGTGTAAATTAAATTCCATTTCAAGTAACAACTCTAACATGTGTACCTTATCCAAACGTGAATTCTCTGAAGTTGTTGTCTCGGGCACGCTCCATCCATCTCCATCTTTCCAACCGATGTGACCTCATCAATACCTCCCAACCAATGCTAGGGGTACTCTTCTTCCTCGTGAGCCCCACAAGCCGCAAAGGGGTCACACACACAATACCAGAGAATGATAGCACCCATCTCTCTTTGCAAGGTCTAGATACCACTCGTTATCTGAGCTGGGTATCCCAACCCCATAAGAGAAAGTTTAGTCAAGGTAAAATTTCAGCAGCGTAACGTTACACAAAAATATGAGATGCATACTCCTGCTCCATCATTTTTATAGAGTGTTTAAGTAATTAGTTTCCCAAATTCCCATTAAATTCTTTTTTAATTAATCTAATTAGGAAGAACCTCCCCCATACACATGTCACCCATCCCCTAGTTTCACCATAAAATCATTTTTATTAATTAATTAAATATTCATATTTCCCTCACCCACCTAAAAGCATTCCTAAAAACACTCCTCGGTGTCCCAAAATTCCCCTACACTTCTTAAATGAATTACGCATTACAGAATTCCTAGTGGACTTCATAATTAGAAAGTTCCAAAGGGAAGATTCCTTACTAAGTTAGACATTCAAATTTGTCTTTGTGTTTCCCCTTTTCTTTAAGTTTCCCCCTTTTTCCTTTTTAACAAAAATCAATTTAGCAAGTGTAAAAAAAACAACCAGTTACCCTTTTTTCCTTTTTAATTAAAATTTAATCCTCCATTATAATTTTGACTTTAATAAATGATTTTGAATTTCTTACCCCCTTCTTGTCACATGTTTATTTATTATTTTATTATTTTGACAACATGTTCTACTTAGACATAGGTTTTAATTGCACTAAGTTGGGTGACATTTTTATTAGGGAAAATTGTTTTTAAACCTTAATTGTCACATCATTAATTTTAAGGCCCACTAGGTTTTTTTAGTTACCCATTAAAATTGTGATGTTCCCTTTAGGACACACTACTTACTTCAAGTGTGTCACTCGCCTCTTTCCATTTTCCTTGCGCAACGTTCCCTTCAGGATGCATTACGTGCTCCAAGGGTGCCAGTCACCTCTTGACTGACTTTGGTAGAAATCAAAACCCTGGATTCAATAATCCGCCATATGATATTGTGGGAAACTAAGGGCCTCTAAGGAATAATGCCCCCTCCTTAAGTTTAAAAACAAGAGACTATCATTTTCATGAAACTTTCCTTTAGTGTCACATGCCTAGTTTTGGATTAGTCAACAACCCTAACTTGAAGTAATCATAACTTTGAACCTGTAATGTATAAATATATGAAACTAATACACAATGTTATTCAGTGTGTTTTATACAATTCCTCCAAGTGTCACTACTTGGAACCTCTCAGAAAATGAGGTATAGCAAAAATGACATACCTTGCTGAATTATGGTTTATTCTAGAGAGCGACCTTGTAGAGCGTGCCCCACACAAAATATTTGATGAATTGATCTGAAACTATTACACAACATACTACATACTGTATGCTAATCAACACATTTGGTCTCACTGAATTTGTATCTGTTATGAATAAGTTATGACATTTTTACTCGAAACACCTGATTTTGACTAGTTTCAGGACTGACTACAAACCCTATTTTCCACGAAGTGTAACTCCCAAAATGAAATGAACCACAAGCTGAATTGTTTACCACAAATACTTGGATATGTTTTCTCAGTTGCATAGAAATTTCAGGATTTGAATCATTATAGAAAAAAAGTTATAGCGAAAATGGTGAGATGACCTGTAAATAACATACCTTAGAAAGCACCATCAAAAGAATTTATCCTTCCTCATATTTCGGCCTTCTTTTCTTCACTTTCCTTAGAATTCCAGCTTAGATATCATTTGGTTACCTTAGACACCTATATATATTCAATATTCTTAAGTATATTTCAAATGAGAGAGCCTTGCCTCTTATTTATACTCTCCAAGTAGCTTCCTTAAAAACATCTTCTAGGTCACTTAGCCCACTTTCCTTATTTTAGGGTTGGGTCCACTTCTAATTTCTCCATTGAATTTATTATTGAAATAATTTATTTTTTATTAACTTTGAATTATAATACACTTATCACTTCAATTTATTATTTACCTTTTAAAAACTCTTAAACCACTTTTAGTACTTTGACCTTTTGGGGCTTCTAGATGACATATGAGGGTCCTCCAACTTCGTAAGGCCATAACTCTCAAACCGTGAGGAGTTATGTGACGTTCTACATACAACTAGAAATGGAATGACATGTACTATCCATATAGAATAGTATTATCTAAAAATATATCATAAATCATACTGTTACCCATCAAACAAACTTGGGTCCATTACCCAAACCTGGGGTCTCCAACTTCTCATGGCCATAACTCTCTAACC
>ML778698.1:1481379-1542584 GCA_009831015.1 Picea engelmannii
CAATATGGGTATGACTGTTAATACTGATAAGACTAAGGTCATGATTATTAAATCCAATAAGATCCCTTATGATACCCTTGTATATGACAACAACAACTTGGAGGAAGTGACTTCATACAAATATCTTGGAATTGATATTCACCGCAAGCTCAATTGGAATTACAGTATTGAGGAAAGGATTATTGGGGGATGGAAAGCTTATTATGGGCTTGAAAACAATTGTAAATCAATTGATCTTTGGAGTTGGGATAAGAAGAAACTCCTCTTTGAGACTCTTGTTACACTAGTTATTCTTTATGGATGTGAAGTCTCGGACTGTAGTATCTCTTGTGAATCCTGGAGAAAGATAGAGAAAATATAAAAGCATTTTATAACCTATAATCTCAAAATTAAAGGAAATATGCCCTATCCCATCCTCCTCTTAGAAACAAGCCTCTTCCCCATTGAGAGCATGGCTATGACTAGATACCTAATGTATAAGAACAAGTTAAACAACATGGAAGACAATAGGCTACCTAAAATTGCTTCAAAATCAAGTCATAACCACCATCGACTCAAGCGAGGATGGCATAAAGACGCCTGGTCTTGGCTAAACTATTGGGGAATCATGGAAGAAACCATTTTGCAGAATACAGATACTATTAAAAAAATCGTCAAATCAAAATTTAAGGAAAAAATGTGGTGTGATTAAGAGTTAGAGGAAAAAAGAAAATTAAGGTATTATAAAGATGTAATCAACCCTAATCTAGAAGATAAAAATTATCTATCTGTTTTGCCAAGTGTAAAGAAAAAAATAACAATTTCTAAGATAAGAACAAATTCTCATGAGCTCCATAGTGAAACTAGGCGTTGGTCAATTCCTAAAACGCCATGGGATGAAAGAGTGTGTCACCTTTGTGACACTAAGAAGGTTGAAGATGAAAATCACTTTCTCTTAGATTGTCCAGCCTATACCCATATTATATCTCATTTTCAAAATATTTATCACACTACCAATCTTCCTCACCTTTTAACTCAACAAAAGTATGGTGATCTTGGAAAGCTTCTCTTAATGCTTTTCGAGCACAGAAACAAAATTATAAAGAATTACAAGTAATCACTTACCCTGTTAAGGTCCAAGGTCCAATAGACCAATTCGATCTTAGTGGATGTTAATCATCATCATTATCATCATCATCATAATTCAATAATTTAATGTATTTAGATAGATTAATCAATATATTAATACATTATTAATGTATTAATATTATTATTTTATTAATGTATAAATACTATATTAATACATTATTGTAATAATTCAATAATTTAATATATTAATACATTATTAATGTATTAATATTAATATTTTATTAATGTACACATATTATATTAATACATTATTGTAATAATTCAATAATTTAATGTATTTAGGTAAAAAAGTGTTATTAATGTATTTTTACTTTACTCCATAAATACTTTATTACTTTATTGTAGTAATCTTTTGTATTATTATTTTATTAATGTATAAATAATATATTAATACTTTATTATAACAATTCAATAATTTAATGTATTTAGGGAGATTAATCAATATATTAATACATTATTAATGTATTACTATTATTATTTTATTAATGTATAAATAATATATTAATATTTTATTGTAATAATTCAATAATTTAATGTATTTAGGTAGAAAAATGTTATTAATGTATTTTTATTTTAATGTTACTAATTTTTTTATATACTTTAATACTTATTAATGTATGAATGTTATTATTAATGTAATAATTAATAATATTTTATAAATATATTAATTAATTAGCCATAAAGAATTCGATAAAGATTATACAAAATGCTACGTACAATAGAAAATTCGATAGTTTGAATTCAACCGTGGAGAATATTATTAATTAGATGATAAAGTATTTTGCAAAATGATACGGACAATTCGATAAAGTATTCTACAAAATGATACGGACAATAGAGAATTCGATAGTTGGAATTCCGCGGTGGAGAATATGATAGTAATCAGATGTACAGAATATAATGGGAAAACTATTGCAAATAAACTGAAGCATTTCCTTGTCTGCCTCTAGGGTTTATATTGGAAAACTGACCGTCAGCCTTGGATAAACGCAGAGCGGAACTTGCCTTGGCATAGTCGGCCCACACGCTTCTGTCATATCGAGCTAAGACGGATCACCTTCAACTCTCCAATCAAAAGTGTGCAACAACTGAGCCAATGCAAGCTCAATTGTAGGAATAGCCATGGAAGCCCCAAGGCATTCTCTCCTTCCTGCCCCAAACGGTATGATATGATTGATCTCTTAAATTGATATGCCCGTCTTCCATGAATCTCTCCTGCTTGAAATAGGAAGCATATGCCCCCAACACATAGGGATCCCTTCCTATAGCCCACATATTTACCACTAGCACAGCCATTCAAAACCGTGGCTGATGAACGCAGAAAGGCATGGATAGAAAATGAAATGCACTACCAGAAAATGAAAGGCAAAACCAGAAAAGTGCTAAATTCAAAGTTTAATCATTTAAACTTGGCAATCATATAGTGCTACAGTAATTTCTTAATATGATTAGGTAAGGTATGTAGTATCCTCCTGTTGTCACAACCTTTACAGATTCATGAAGAATCATTAGGGGCGTCGCTGGGTATAATCGAGTCGCTTTGACCACACAATGGAGGTATTTCATGGATGCGAGATCCGAATCCTTTACTTTACCACGTTGGCCAACAATCGATTGGATTTCTTCCTGCACTCACTTCATTACATTGGGATTTCTAAGAAGCTAACTCATTTCCCATTCTAACGTAGTTGATGTTGTCTGAGTGAACTATTATGGTCAACTATATCGAGTGAACTATTCTGGTCAACTATATCAGTAGTTAGGATCCGTTCCTTTGTTTCTTGATTCAGTTTCTTATTTTCCCTTTATAGCTCTAGGCTATCATACAATTGCGTGCTCCGCATATTCTCGTTCCTTGTTTTGTCTATTTCTTGTTTTCTCGTTCCTTGTTCTGTCTATTTCTTGTTTTCCTGCACAGTTTCTTGTTTTGTCATGTTATTAGAGTGCACGAGGTAAGACTCTTCACAGAGTCTGGAGAGCAATCTGCAGTCTACTAAAAGAGCATTGGAGACATCACAACGCGCAGAGGTAGATTTACAGAAGAAGATTCAATACAAAGATCTTTAAAAAATTCGTGGAATCCTTCTTCAAGAGGAAGATGTAGAAGGAGCAAAGGAGAAGCTACAACAACCGTTAGATCGACCACAGGAACATATCTGGGCCATTAAATCAAGTGAGAAAGGATGAGGAGCACGTAGAAGAGGCAAACAATTTTCATCCATTAGATCTGGACGAGAGCACATCAAATCAAGAAAAGGTGCACAGGGTTTAACTGTCGAAGTCCTTTAGACTTCGTGTATTTGGTGTATTTCGTGCAAAGGTTGCAGAGGAGTCAAAATCTCCCAAAGTTCCAAAGCTCAAAAGAAATCTTGTCTGTCGATCCAAGCAAAGGATGTGTGTCAACAAATCCTACACTCCAGAGGTGAATCATCGTGGAGAATTCTGGACGAGAAGGTCACAAGACTCCCTAAGTCCCGGAGAGCCAAAATAACTCTGGACCGTTGGATCCATGGGACACGTGTGAGATGATCCTCATATTCACTGATCTCGAACTCCGGAGGAAAAGAGTCGTAGGTTGGATAGAGACGAGGAGTCCTAGAGGCATGGAGGCCTAGAGAGTATCCAAACCATTGATCTTGTTGGACATGCAAAAGCCATCCGATAGTTCGACAATCCGTGCAGTAGGGACGGAAAGAGCCCTGAAGGTCGAAGTCCTGAAGTAAATCAAGACCGTCGATTTGCAAAGGACGTGTCAATGGATCCTAGAGTCCGGAAGGTAATCACTCTGGGAGGAAGAAAGTGCTAAAGGTAACTAGATTCCGGAAGCTCCAAAAGGACGGACTAAATCCAAGCCATTGATCCCAGAGTACACGTGGCAGGAGATCGTGCGCTTTGGAGGAAAGCCACTTCAGAGAAAAGTCGGATGTGTGAAGTGAGAACTCCCAAATGCTCGAAGCCCAGAGTTCATCTGGACCGTCCATCAATGAGGACATGTGGCATCAGATATATAACTTCAGAGGCTTAACACTCCCGAGGGTGTTGTGAAGTGAAGCATTGGAGCGAGAACTGGCCAGAGCCCGAAGTCAATATGAACCATTGAAGGTCGAGGACATGTGTTGACAGATCTGACACTCCAAAAATGTAACACTTCGGAGGTTTGTGGTGTTGTGCATCTCAGAACTCCAAAAGACTGGGATTCCAAAGTAAATTTGAGTCCTCAAATCAAGAGGAGACATGGAGGTTTATCTTGCACTTCGAAGATTCGACACTCTGGAGGTTAGCACGAGTTCCCTAATTCGACACTTCGGAGGATTCTTAGTATTGTGCATTGAAAAGGCCTGAAGCCCGAACTCCTAAAGTAATTATGGATCGTTGATCTCAAATCAATGAGGACCGTTTATCTATTTGTCTATTTTCCCGTTTGTCGATTTGGAGGAAGAAAGGTCTCAACAAATTGAGATTCCTAGAGTCCGAAGCCCTAGAGAAAATAGAGGTTTATCTCGCACTTCGAAGATTCGACACTCTGAAGGTTAGCACGAGTTCACTAATTCGACACTTCGGAGGATTGTTAGTATTGTGCAATGAAAAGCCCTGAGAAAATAGAGGTTTATCTCACACTTCGAAGAGTCATCACTCTGGAGGTTAGCACGAGTTTTCTAATTCGAAACTTCATAGGATTGCTAGTATTGTGCATTGAAAAGTCCTGAAGCCCAAACTCCTGAAGTAATTATGGACCGTTGATCTCAAATCAACGAGGACCGTTGAGCTATTTGTCTATTTTCCCATTCGTCGATTCAGAGGAAGAAAGGTCTTAATAGTTTGAGATTCCTCGAGTCCGAAGCCCCAGATAACATGGTTCTCAGCCCTTAGTCATATGAGGGGTTAACGTGATTTTTTTTTTGTTAAAATAAATCCTCGAAACATCTGTTTTTTCACGTGGGACACAGGTAAAGCATGGAACTCACTATCATTTTTTTACTTTTTTGTTCTATTTTTTTGGGAATGGCCACCTCTAACCATTTCAGACCAACACAAGGGCCAATTCTTCTTGGGAAGAACTATGAATTTTGGTCTCTTTGAATGATTTCTTTCTTACAAGCACAAGATTGTTGCAATCCTGTGGATCATGGCTATGTGGAACTAGATCCTATAGTTCTCGCTGCCATGATCGATCAACAACAAAATGCAAAGGCAGAAC
Organism: Picea engelmannii; assembly: GCA_009831015.1. Lineage (NCBI taxonomy): Eukaryota > Viridiplantae > Streptophyta > Pinopsida > Pinales > Pinaceae > Picea > Picea engelmannii. The sequence continues at coordinate 1,486,706 of ML778698.1, forward strand.
GGAAGAAAAGAGAGAACAAAACCAAGTTATGGATTCAAAACTCTATGGATGACTCTATTTTCTCCAAAATCATAGGCGTTGTTACTTCAAAACAGGCCTGGGACATCCTACAATCAACTTACAAAGGAAATGACTGGGTCAAAAAAATCAAGCTGTAGACCTTGAGGACACATTTTGAGACTTTGAAAATGACAAAGTCTGAAAACGTGGACTTTATGACCACATTCATGGGAATTGTAAAACAAATCTGATTAACTGGTGAAGACATCCTTGATTAAAGGATCGTTGAGAAAGTCCTCGAAAGTCTTCCAAATAAATTTGATATGGTTGTTACAACCATCCTTGAATCCAAGGAGCTTTCCCATTTTTCCATAGATGAACTAATGGGTTATCTATTGACACATGAGACTCGAATACATCTACAAGATGAGTCAATATCCAATTCCTTCAAAACTCAATTCTCCTTCAACAGAGGCAGAGGCAGAGGCAGAGGAAGAGGTAACATAGGAAGAGGGAGAAGTCCAAGCAATCAACACTCAGGTGAAGGTCACACTTATAAAAAAAGGAATCATAATTACCAACCTCAAAGGGGTAGAGGGAGGAGATCAAATAAAAAATCAAGCATACAATTTTATTACTGCAAAAAGTATGGACACTATGAATCTGAATACAGGAAGAAGCAAGAAGATCAACACTCAGGCAGAGCACATGTATGAAATCATGAAGGAGACACTTCTGGTTGGATGTTTCTTTCCTGTAACAAGGATGAAGAACAACACTAGGATCTCTGGTTGTTGGATAGTGGATGGAACAATCATATGACATGCAACAAAGAATTATTTTCTTGCATTGATTCTTCTCTTTCATCATATATTACAATTGGAGATGACTGTTTAGTTAAATTTCAGGGCAAAGAAAATTTACCTATTTTCACTAAACAAGATGTAAAGAAATACATAAACGATGTCTATCATGTTCTAGATTTGAAACATAGTCTCTTAAGTTTAGGAAAACTAATTGAAAATGGCTATAAGGTACTTTTTGAAGGAGCCTCATGTAGGATATATGACAAAACCCCCAACAAAAAAATGATTTATGAAATCCACATGACTAGAAATCGAATGTTTCCCCTATCCCTTTGAGCTGCAAATCTGACCCAATCTTATGCACAAAGTGCATCCACCCCCAATAAAACTATGATTTGGCATGCAATATTTGTACATCTACCCTTTCAAAGTCTAATCCTTCTACAAAATCTCTCCATGGTCAAAGGTATACCTATATTCAAAGAGAAAAATTCCCCATGTGAGTCATGAATTCGTGGAAAACATAAGAGAACTAGTTTTCCACAGTCCTCTGCTCAAGCCAAACAACACCTAGAGTTGGTTCTCACTGACCTCTGTGGACCAATGAAAACAATGTCAATAGGTGGCAGTGTTTATTGATGATTTTAGGAGGAAAATATGGATCTATTTTTTCAAACACAAGTCTAAAACTTTTGCAAAGTTCAAAGAGTTTAAGGTTGAAGCTGAAAAATAGGGTGGAAAATATGTGAAAGTTTTCAGGTAAGATGGAGGAGGAGAACACAACTCCAAAGAATTTGCAAATTTCTGTAAATCACAAGGCATCATCATGCAAACTACAACCAAGTATACTCAACAACAAAATGGAGTGGTTGAGAGGAAAAATCATACTATAATGAACATGGTAAGGAGCCTTCTCAAGGAGAAGAGTATGTTGATTTTATTTTGGGATGAAGCTATAGCATGTTCAGTCTATCTACTAAATAGATCCCCAACCACGAGTCTCAATATGAAGGTCCCTCAAGAAGCATGGAGTGGGACATAGCTAAATGTTTCTCATCTTATAAATTTTGGATGCATTGCATTCACTCACATACCTTTTGAATTGAGGAGGAAACTTGATGATCAAAGTGAGAAATGAATTTTTGTCGGCTACAGTGAGACATATAAAGCATACAAAATCTACAATCTGATTTCAATGAAACTCGTTCTCAACAGAGATGTCAAATTTCTTGAAAATAAGTTCTGGAGCGAGTCTGAAAATTGTCTTATGGACAGTCAAAATCCATTTCTGCCACTTCCTCAAAACATAGAAAATTCAGGAAATCAAACACATCATCTTGTCCTTTAAATATTGCGGGTACGAGAACAGCCTAAAATTCCTCAGGACAACTCTTCTTCAAATGGAAATTCATCCTCTGAATTTCAAAATCATAGAACTCGAATCTTGAGAGAAATCCATCAACAGTTGGATGATATTGATCAACACAATATTTTTGCATTTCATGTCAACCTACATCCTTTAAAGAAGAAACTAAAGAGCCACATTGGGTTCAAGCCATGAAATAAAAGATTGAATCCATTTATAAGAAAAAGACATGGGATCTTGTTGATCTGCCCAGACGTAAGACAAGTATTGGTGTCAAGTGGGTTTACAAAACTAAACTCAATGAAAAGGGGACGATTGAGAAACACAAAGTAATACTTGTTGCCAAAGGATTCTCACAACAACCCATCATATATTATGGTGAAACCTTTTCTCCAGTAGCAAGGTTGGACATTGTAAGGACTCTCCTCGCCATAGAATCTCAACAAAAATGGAAAGTTTACTAGATGGATGTCAAATCATATTTCCTGAATGGTCTCTTAGAAGAAGAGGTCTACGTGGATCAGCGACCTGGATTTGAAATCAAAGAACATACAACCAAAGTGTATCGGTTGAAGAAAGCCTTGTATGGCTTAAAGAAAGCTCCAAGAGATTGGTACAATAGAATTAACACTTACTTGATCAAGAGTGGTTTTAGCAGAAGCCAAAATGAGCCAACTCTGTACACCAAAACAGATCAACAAGGTAAAATTTTGATTGTATGTTTATATTTTGATGACATGATATATACTGGAAATATTGAGTTATCCAGTTTTAAAAATGCCATGCAATCTGAGTTTGAGATGAGAAATCTTGGAATAATGAAATATTTTTTGGGGATTGCGGTTGACAAATCAACCAAACGAAATTTTGTCTATCAGCAAAATTATCCAACAAACATCATCAAAATATTATGCATGGAAGACTGCAATCCAACAGAAACTCCTATACCCCTAGGCACAAAATTGAACAAGCAAGATGAAGGCCATACAATGGATTCTACCTTATACAAAATTTTAGTAGGAAGTACGTTGTATCTTACAACAACTAGGCATGATATTATGTATGCAACCATTTTTGTTTCCAAGTTCATGGAATATCCAAAATATTCTCACTGGAAGATAGTGAAAAGGATTCTAAGATATGTTGCACACAATCTTAATTTTAGTTTATGGTACTCTCAATCTAAACATAATCATCTTTCTGGTTACACTGACACTGATTTTGCAGGTATCCTAGATTACTGGAAAATAACCTCGGGGTATGCTTTTTACGTGGGCACAAATCTTATTTCTTGGGCATCAAAGAACAAACCCATTGTCGCAACATCTTCTGCAGAGGTAGAGTGTGTTGTTTCTACCTCGTATTCCTATCAAGTTGTGTGGATATGAAGACTATTGATTGGCATGGCAGATACAAAACAGGAGCCAACTCCTATCTTCTGTGAAAATACTTCAACAATTGACTTATCCAAAAACCATGTTTTTCGTAAGAAAATCAATCACATTAACAGCCACTTTCACTTCATATGCGAGCTAGTTAATAATGGTGAAATCACACATCAATTTTTTGGCTCACGAGATCAGCTCACAGACATATTTACAAAGCTATTAGGAAAAACCGTTCTTGATTTTCAGAGACAACACTTGGGCATTATCAGTGCTGATGTTTGTAATTGTTGAGTTTAAGAGGGAGTGTTAGTTATAACTGTAACCTCAATAGTATGTGAGTGTACATTTCCAGTTGTTCTGGTCAGTTGTATCAGTCGTTAGGATCCATTCCTTTGTTTATTGATTCAGTTTCTTCTTTTCCCTTTATAGCTCTAGGCTATCAGCTAATACAATTGCGTGCTCCGCATATTCTCATTCCTTGTTATGTCTACTATGTTTCTTGTTTTCCTGCAGAGTTTCTTGTTTTGTCACCATGACCATGTCTTGCATAAATAAAAATCTAGTTACTGCAAAATGATGATCGACTAAAATTAAAGAATGAGGATCATAAATAATATAGAATGGAAAAAACCCAAGAGAGATACAAATACAAGAGCCTTTGTGGTTTCCTGTGTGATTTTAGTGTCAGTCTCAGCCATGTGGAGAAACACATCAACGAAGTCTTGAACATAAAGGTTTATGTCTGCCACTTTCTAGCCATTCGAGGCCGCAACGATGAGATGAGTAAGATTAACATTCATTTTCTCAGCGAATTCATCGAATTTTTTAGGGATCTTCCTCATGCGTCGATCGATACCTTGCAAATCAAGCCAATCCAAATTTGGAATGAAATCTCCAATGTTGAAGTCTACTATCCTAGCTATCAACTCTACCAACATATCCTTAAACCCTTTGAAATCGCCACCCAAATCATCGTCAAAAAAATTCCTTTTCGCCAGTATTCGCCAAACTATATTGGAGGTTGGAGTAGAAATTTACTTATTATTATTATTATTATCATCATCATAACATAGGAATAAAGAAGTTTAAGATTGTTATCCATAAAAAAAATGTGAGCTCTCTTTTCATCTTTCTCTATGTTCATTGAAGTATTTGATATGAATCGACCCTTTACAATGTCGATTAAAATCATTAAATAAAAAATGCCATTTAATCAAAATATAGCAAAAATCGTAAAATATATAACAATTTGGAAACATTTAATATGTTTGTACCTGCAATCATACTTGGCTTCGGAAGAAGAAACTAATAAATGCCAAAAAAAAATTGAATATTCGTTGCATTGATAGAAACATAAGTCTAAGTGAGTGTATTGAAAGAGTTGTTGATTAACATTCATATTGATATTTCCATTATTTTTTTAGCGAGACTAGATGAGAATGTTATATCGATAATGTCTTTGTTGTGGGGAGGTTACACCATGTCTCTTCCCAATTATTTATTATCCTATCGTATTAACCTAAAAAGTACATGGAGATGGATATGGACTAATGAAAGGCGAGACATGCCAATTTTAGGTTTTCTTTTTTGATATTTTTATTAATTTGTTTTTCAAAATGTCACCTCTCGGCATGGGAAATTAGTGAAATCAACAATTTCCACCCATCAAAAATAACAATTTTAAAGAATTGAAAAAATATTTATTTATTTGACAAAAAATCATTTTAATACAATATTTCCTTATAATATTATCAGAACTTTAAGAATTTTAAAATAATTTATCTAACTCAATTATCTTTGAGTTGCAATGGATCACCATATATTCTACTAGAGGCACGTATAATAATACATTATTACATAAATACAAAACATTGATCATGACCATGACTATGACCATAGCTGAAACTGATAAACTATGGTTGACCATGAGTATGGTCAAGTATGGTAAACCATGTCTTCATGGTTGACCATGATTGTGACTATGGTTGACCATTATAGTGATTGACAATGGTTACCTAATATCATGGTTGATTACAGTTGACCATGACCATGACCATAGTTAACCCTAATTGATTATGACCATGACAATGACTATGGATGATCATGAATATGGTTAACAATTCATAGTTGGCCATGACCATGGCTAGGATTGATCACAAATGACCATGCCTATGACTATGGTTGACCATGGATGATCATGGTCAATCATAGTAGATCATTTTTATCCATGACTGAGACCATGGTTAAATATCGTTGACATTGGTTGACCATGAACATGGTTTATTATGGTTGACCATGTGCATGGTGGACCTTAACAATGACCATGGTTGACCTTGACAATGACCATGACCATGGTTAACGTGTGTTTGCTATGGATATCTATGGTTGAACATGGCTGAGCATGACCATGACCATGATTGACTATGGTTGACCTTGACCATTGTTGACAATTGTTGTCCATGATAATGACCATGACCATGGTAAACCTTTGTAGACCTTACTTGACTTTGGCTTAGTATCGTTGGCTATGGTTGACCTTGGTTAAGCCTAACCTTCACTTTGGTTGACCTAGGTTAACTAAGGCCATGGTTGGCTGTGGTTTACCATGGTTTTCCTTAATCATGAATATGGTTAACCATCACCTTGGCTATGGTTGACTATATTTGGCCATGACCATGTATGAAGAGTATTATTAGAATTCTCAACTAAAATATCATTATAAATAATAATGAAATGTTTACGAAATGGTTGACCATGGATGACCACAAAAACCATGACCTTGGTTAACTGTGATAGAATATGGTTGAGCATGAGTATGGTTCACTATGGTAGACCATGATTCCATGGTTGACCATGATTGTGACTATGGTTGACCATGACCATGGTTGATTATGGTTGACCATTATGATGGCTTCTTATGTTTGACCTTGAACATGGTTGACCATGAAAATGAACATGGTTAACTTTGGTAGACCTTGGTTGACTTTGGTTTTTATGGTTGACAATGGTTGACCATGGTTAATTATGGCTAACCATGACCATGGTTAATTATGGTTGACCTTTTCTTACCATGAGCATGGTTAATTATGGTTGACCTTGGTTGACCTTGGTTTACCATGACTAGGACCATGGTTAATTATGGTTGATCTTGGTTAACTATGACTATGGTTGACCATTACCTTAACTATGGTTGACTATTATTGACCATGACTAAGAGTATTATTTACTATCATTGACCTTAACCATGGGTTACTATGTTTTTCCATGGTTGACTATGGTTAACTATGGTTGGGATTGACGTGGACCAAAGTTTAGTATGGTTGATCATGGTTACCTTCACCATGTTTGACTATGGTTGACTGGGGTTGATTATGGTTAACCATGCCCATGGTTGACCTTCGTATACCATATGAATATTAATATGGTGGGACATGTTGATAATGTTTAACCATTTTTTAATATGATTGTGACTATGGTTGACAATGACCATGGTTGACTATGGTTAACCATGGCTGAGCTTGACGTGTACCAAAGTTGAGTATGGTTGATCATGGTTGACCTTCACCATGGTTGAATATGGTTGAATATGGTTGACTTGGGTTGAGTATGGTTGACCATTCCCATAGATTACCTTCGTAGACCATGTGGAGCTGAATATGGTGGGACATGTTGATAATGTTTAACCATGGTTTACTATGACACTGGTGCATTGCAATTTTGATCAAGTTTTATTTGTCACATAGTGACATTAGGTTTTTTTCGTCACATGACATTGTAAGGTTACGGTCATCATATTGGGACATAGGGTTTTTGTTTGTCACATTATGGCATTGGATTAGGTTTGTCACATTCCGATAGTTGGTTGTGTTTGTCACATTGCAACATTAGGAAATGTTCATCTCATTGCAATGTTCGACTATGTTTATCATATTGTGACATTGACTTGTGTACATCACATTGCAACAATGGGTTATGTTCGTCACATTGCAACATTTGGAAATGTTTGGTACATTGTGATGTTAGAATATATGTGTCACATTGCAACATGAGGATACGTTCGTCGCATTGTGACGAGAGAGCTATGTTCATCACATTGCAACTCATCACATTGTGACTTTACTATGTTTTCCAAATTGCAATGTTAGTATGTTCGTCACATTACAAAATTTGTATTTTCATCACATTGCAACATTACTATGCTCATCATGTTATGCTTGTCACATGATAAGTTTTGTTTGTGTTCAACACATTACGAAAAAGGAAGTTTTGACCAATTTTTTTTTTTTAATTCTAACGAAGCATTTCCTTTGTCATTGAGATAGGAAATTTGAAATGATGTGAAGTGTTACATAGAAAGAAACTTAGAACTATACTTGTTATAAGGATATTGATAACAAATCATCTTGAAATTTACAGATGATGATTTTTACTAGTTCGAAATACATTGATAGCGATTCATCTTGAAATTTTTAGATGATGAATTATACTTGTTCTAATGACATTGAGAGTAAATCTACTTGATTTATACTAATTCAAAGGACATTGATAGCAAATCATTTAATCATTTATACTTGTTATAAGAACATTGAAAGAAAATCATCCTAACCTTTGTAGATGCTGAGTTATACATGTTATAAGGACATTGATAACAAATCTAATTGATATATGTTACAAATGATGATTTATATTTTTTCTAAGAATATTTATAGAAAATAAACTTGTTTTATACTTTGCAGATGACGAATTATACTCATTCTAAGGACACTGATAGAAAATCATCTTGAAATTTACAGACGATATTTTATTATTGTTATCAGGACTTTTAAGTACACCACACATGGATCATAGAATGTATACATTGCAACATGATACACACTATGACCATTATACATCCATATATAATTTTAATACACTTTTTGTTGAGTATATTTGTCATGGGTTGGAGAATTAACAAAACAAGTCTCCCATCCATAGAAATTTTTCACTAAAATCCATACACTTAAAACAATAAATTCCATATAAGTACTAAGCCATATTCTCAAACCATTAAAATAAAGAGACGCTTATGCTCATTTATAACCATACACATTATATTTTTAGTTATATATATATATATATATATATATATATATATATAAAGATTATATTACCTTAGAATGCCATCACAATAGTACATATATGGAGAAAGACTAAATACCATCCACATGTTTCCCCAAACAAATGGAAACAAGAATAGGTGGTTGAGAGACTCGATGTCTAGACAAGAGTAAAAGAATGCCACTTGTTCTTCCAAACAGATGGAAACCAGAACAGGAAGTTGAGAATCTTGAGGTCTAAATAGTCTGAGTGATCCATGCCTCCATGAACAAAGAATCCAAAATTCCTACAATGATTTTGGCAATTACAATGCATAATAAAAAAAAATAAAAACAACATAATTAGTTAGTGGATGAACCTGGATTTCATTTTTCTCCATGATTACTCGCGGTGCGAACAAAGATGAAAGATTATGCATCAGTCGATAATCTTCTTTGGTCTAGCGCACTTGAGAGAGAATCAAACAACAATTCTAGGCGACTGCTAAGAAGGGTGGTCCTGTGAAGCTTCTTTTCCATATCCCAATACATATTGAAAATGAGGACCAAGTGATCTAGTGAGAGGTGGTAGGTGGAGCTCGGTCCCTATTCCGAAGAAGTGGAAGGAGGAGGGTGGCCTTCAAGAGGGAGAGACTCTTCATGGCATACCTATAACAATAATTCTTCTTTAATTATGCAAGTGTCCAATTTCAAAGTAGCAAAAACAACAGGGGTGGAGCAACCAGTAAGGCGAGGCAGGTCTTGGGGGTCAGGGACTGTGTACAGGAGGGAAGTTGGTGGAATTTGAACCGAGACTACTAGTATTTCTTTGAGCCATGAATGTCTCTTATCCTGCGAGATGTTGATGAGAGGATGGCGACGTCTGCATTTAACGCCTTAATGTGCGTTGTCCACCTGCCACCCCATCCAAGGTTTTATATAAATATTTTAAAACATATATAATTTTTTAATATATAAACAACTAAAAATGTGGTTTATTACATATTATAAAAACAATATAAAAAAAACAAAAAATATGGTTTATTCCTACTATTCTATTAACAAATATTTTGGAAAATCTAAATATAAAAAAGATTCATTAGAAATATTTACAAATTTTCAATCTTTTTAAAGATTGAATATATTTACAATTCAAGTGGTTTAGAATTAAATTATTATTATTTAAATTAAATTTAAATAATAAATAAATAATTAAAAATATTGTTTATTACATATTGTAAAAAATTAATTTGTATTCCTATTATTACATTAATAAATATTTTGAAAAATCTAAATACAAAAAATTTCCAATTTTCTTAAGATTGGATATATTTAAAAATTTGTAATGATTAAATATATTTATAATTTGAGTAAATTAAAATCAAATTATTATTATTTAAACTGGATTTAAATTATCTTTTAATATTTTTTTTAATTGTTATAAAATAAACCTTTCCTATCACATAACATTATAAATAGATATATTTTTAAAAATCTAAATTTACATAACATTCTAAATAGATATATTTTTAAAAATCTAAATTTAAATAATTAATCAAATATATTTACAAGTTATTCAAGATTCAAGTGAATTAAATTTAAAATATTATTATTATTGAATTGAAATTATCTTCATTATTATTATTATAAAATAAAGTGTTGTAACTTAGAAATTAATAAATTCTCAATTTTAAATTAAATAGTCCATTTTTTAAATATTTATATTGATTTGAAATGAAAAAATAAAAAAAAACTAACATATTTTTTTTTTAATATCTACATCATTTAAATTATATCAAACTCAAAATACAAAAAGAAAATATGTTAATTAAAAATGAAGTAACTTATTTAGTAATTGATATTAAAATTAACTAAATTATTCCTTAAATAATATCATATCGATAAAGTATAAGTGTGGTCAACATGAACTAACTAGAGTAACTAGAGTCCAGAGTCTCCTACCTAATATTGATGTCATGGACCACTTAACTATTAAATATTATTTTTACATCGTTAGGTGTACACCTATTGGAAATGACTAGAATTAATTGGATTTTAATTATATATGGATTTTTTAATGGATATGATTTCATATTGTGAGAACAATCTGGGTCATCACTATAAATCAAAGGGTGAGGTTTCAAACATTATCTTGCTTGCATGACAGAACATGTTTTCTTGTCATTAAAAATAATATTGAACATGATTAACCTAATAATGGTGGATGGTGTTATTAATTCGTTTTTTAAACTGATATTAGGGTTTTTGACATGTGCGCATGAGTAAATACAGTGTGTTAATGGATCAATAAAGGCCAATTGTTCGTGGGTTCATGGATCCCTTCTTTACAAGGTGTAGCCCCATCTCCTTAACGTTTCAGACTAGAGAATAGGCTCTCATGTGTTAATGTTAGAGTAACAAACATGCATATATTGGAAAATCATAATGTTCAAGTAATAAATAAGACAACATATCTTGCATAGCTGAGGATAATTAGCGAGAGTTGCCATGATCATGGAGTTAATTGTAGTGTTTATTTGGGAGACCTAGGATGGACGTTGGAAAAAAAGAGAAAAGGAACTTCAGAATGGATTCTCTAAATGTTATTTTCATTCTCATGTTGTTCTAGGTGACTAATAGCTTAGTTAACCTGTAAGAAGCATCCACGAAGTACATAAATTCTACACAAATACTTTTGCATTTTCCTAATTCAAAACTCTCTTAGATTTAGAAAGGTAGAAATTTATGCAAAAGACCATCCAAAGCTTATGAACTCTGAAATCCTAACTTTAATCTTTTCATAACTCTAATATAAATAACTTAACTCTAATAAATTTAATTAGGAATTTTGCAAAGACATATCAAAAACTATGCCAAAAGACTATGTCTTTAAAGTAGCACAAACAACCATCAATAGACCCTGAAAACCACCTAAACCTACCCTAAAATAACCATTAAACTATTCTAATATTCTTAACAATAAATTATAATATATAACCTAAAATAACATTAAAATGGTATGCCCTTAGTGAAGCAAAGTTCAACCGTGCCCATAGTGTACTTATTTAACTTTTCCTATTTATCATAACATAGAAATAAATAAGTTTAGGATTGCACAAAATAGAACTTAAATGTTTTTATTGATTTGTGATTAAATTTATAGAATATAACCCAACTCTCATAGGGAAAGAAAAATATTCTTCAACAAAATAAGAATGAAATGAAATGAAAGATCGACAGGTGGGAGGGGGGGGCGGCATTAATAGAGAATATGTATTAACATATTCTCTATTAATGCCCCCCTCTCTATAGACTATGAGTCATCCATGTATGTTTTTAAATTTAAATTTAAATTAGTTATTGTTTTTAAATTTAAATTAGTTATTTGTAAAAGAAAATATTTAAAATGATAATTAAAATTTATTCTCTTTTTCATTATTAGAAATGTTTTTTCCCTTTCTTTTAGCACATATTCAGTCCAAAAACAAATGCAAAAGTTACTTTTATGTATTTTAACTTTTTTTTTCAACAGAAAAATTACTCATTATATTAATATATAATTTGTTTACATGACCAAAAAATTGAACCATTTACATACAACCTCCAAAGTTTTATACAACCTTCAAACTGTGAAACTTTAATTATGAATCTCTTCAAACTGTAAAACTTTAAGTATGAATCTATTTTCATAAGGTAGGATCCGAGCAAAAAAATAAAACATAATGAGAAGACAATAATTATGTCTGTCCCCTTGCTAAACAAGTATAACCTTTAAAAATAAATTGATAAACTGTTATGTATTTTAACTTATTTACAACAATCGTCATGATATTTATAATCAAATAAATTAAAACATTTTATTGAGTAAGGGTAATGTGATCTTAGATCCCAACAATCTACCTCGACACATTTCCTAGGCGATCGTTCATCTCCGCTATTAAACAAACAAGACGAAACTCTTGCGTGTGAAATAAGCATTGAATCAAAGGATAAATGTCGATTGACCAAATAAAAAGGTAGTCGCTGATTTTTCTGAATATATACCCAATCCAAATTGTTAAAGAAAAAAAAAGTCTAAATTTCAAAACCATCACTATATCGAGAGGCAATTCATCATACACATTCACTATATTTTATTCAATCTCTTTGCAAAATTTAGAATTTATTTAACTACTGAAATTTAACCACACTAACCCAAGACGTCACGATTTCTTGAAAACTATAAGTTGGTTACCAATATTAAACCTGAAATAAAATGAGAGCCTACAATTATATTTACAGACCTGGCATCGTTAATGATCAAAAAATTTTGGTTGATAACCTACCTACGGTACTTCATCTCACCTTAGATTTCAAAAACAAGACGTAAAACTGACCTCATTGTGACTAAATTGATATCGATGAACTGAGTTTGTTTGTATATATTGAAATAAAATATATAGGTTAAGATATATGAGTTAAAATGGGATATGAGTTATGATTATTAGTGTTAGGGTTGATTAATATAGTTATTATTAATATACAAGGATATTAGTTGTGTTATTTATTATTAATTAATAATAATAAAATAATTTTTAATATTATAAATAATATTTTATATTAATAACCACATTAATATATATTAATAATTTATTAAATTCATGATTAAAATATTAATAATACTTTATTAATTAGTTATCATTAATTATAATTATATTTATTAAAATTATTATTATTATTTTATTTTTATTATACATAATATAGTAATAATTATTAATAAATAATAATTATAATTATTTATTTTTTTGTTAATTGGTCCGGACCTTCTTAGTATCGGGATTAACCTTTGGCTTGAGAAACCGCGACTCAGGGGCATCTAAGGCGTCAAAATCACCCGGGGATCGCACCCGGCCTGAGCCACAATAACCCTTAACATGGTTGGATTTTTTTTGTCCCCGTAGATTTCGAACCGGTGACTTTTCAACATGGAGTGGCTTAACAACACACTCTGTCAGTCCTACACCTCAGGGACATAATAATTATAATTATTATTAACTATATTATTAGTGATTATTATTAGTTATTATTAAGATAATTAATTAGTTATATTATACCATGGTTACTTTAAATATATGTATGTATAATATACATACCCTTTATAGAATAATTATTAGTTAATCATAATAATTAACCACTTCAACAATAATTTATTAATAATATATTAAGGTAAATTGTTATTAGGGTTACAATTATAAGACTTATGTTTATATTACTAGTTTGGGAATATTTATTTATTTTTAAGTAAAAAAGAGGGTAGATCCTATTATATCTTAAGAAAAAATAAACATATGTCCTTAGGCTGTCAGTTGTTTCACCAAATTAGCGGAAATCGAAACAATTAGCAGCCTTAGATATCCATGTCCAAAAGAGGCGGTCTGCCATCTGCCCTTCCGAGAGGAAACCAGGATAGGTGGCGGCCTATATATGTACATTAACCATGAAGACATAAATTGAAACTAGACTAAAAAGTAAAGATTATGAGTTGACTGTACCCCTAACTAGAGCCTGAACATCTAACCATACCCATAACCAGAAGCAATTACCCATTGGTTCTAGAAGTGGCCTTGTCAAGGTCTTCATCATGCAATCCATTCTGAGCTAGCAGAGCATAAGGTTGAGCACAAGTCAGACATCTTTGCCCTGCTGGTGCGTTGGAGAAATTCTCATACAACATGTCTATGTGTTGGCTCATGAGTGTGCCATGGTAGACTTGGTCTGCCATGTGGCTGCTCAGGTCAAACACCAAGTCTAACTATTCTAGGTTGAAGAAGGGTGGTGGGACACACCACTTTTCCAACGTAATAGAGATGGGAGGTGGCACAAGGACCTCGCCACCCTCCTTCGACGTACCACCCTTCGCATCCTCACTTCTTGCAGCTTGCATTCCAGCCTGCGCTCCGTCCTATTTCTCTCCTACCGTGCTCTGTCCCTGTGATGCTACCTGCTTCCCAGGGTCCTCTTCTCTCTCAGTGGATCTGTAAGGATCATAACCTGTTGAAAGTGCAACATCCTGAGAGGCCATATGCAGGAGATCCTCTGGGATCTCCTCCTCATTGTAGCAGATGTTGAACTCCTCCAATTGTTCCTCCATGGTGCTAGTATCATGGTGAGACGCATTGAATGCTTGAGTGTCTTCCTCAGGTAAGCTGCTTGGAGTCTGCCAATTTTCTGGCACTATGGAAAGAAGAGACTCTGGAAGAATCTGTATGGGTTCCGCTGGGATGACCTCCTCCATGTACGCCATTGGAGGCGACTAGGCCATCCCTTCCCTGTGAGATATGTATGAATTCTTTGGGTGCGGGCCATGGAAAGTGTTCTCTCAAGCCTCTGATGTCGCTTCTGTCTTGTAGCCAGGGTGTACAAGGATTGGCCATGATGCAACTTTCCCCTCTCCCTTGGCATCAAGATGGAAATTTGAATGGATAAGTTGCAGGAGGTGTTCCAATGGCCACACTAGAGCATGAAACTGTTAGCCTGGTGCAGAATGAAGGTGAAATGGAGAGAGATGAAGCATAACTGGATGATAGCAGGGAGGAGCGATGGGACAACTACCATTATATCCCCCCTAGCATTTACTTTATTTTCCTGCAGTCTATTCACGCGAGGGAGCAATCCTATGTCATGAGGTTGGTAGTTAAGGCTAGCTCCCATACTCAATGAAGAGGGGATGGGAGCCCACCTACCTTATTTATGGCCTGGTCTAGCCTGACACGACATGGCATTGATGTGCTACATGTCACCCCATCCGGGGTGGTTTGGGAATATTTTTTAAATCTTATGTGGAATTTATTATTTTCAATATATGGAATTTAATGAAAATTTTCTATGTGTGGGAGACTTGATTTGTTAATTCTCTCACCCATGAAAATAGAATCAATGAAAATTATATAAAAATGATATATATGGATGTATAATGGTCATAGCTTGTATAATGGTATAATGTATACACTCTATGATCCATGTGTTTTCTACTTAAATTTCCTTTTAACAATAATAAATCATCATCAAATTCCAATGTCCTCAGAATGAGTATAAATCGTCATCTCCAAAGTATAAAACAAGTTGATTTCATTTAATTTTCTTATAAACAATATAAATAATCATAGTATATTTGTTATGAATGTCCTTAGAATAATATAATTAATCACTTTCAAAGTTAAAAATGATTTTCTATCAATGTTTAGATGAAAAGTATAAATTATTAAATAATTTTCTATCAATGTCCTTAGAACCAATATAAATCAAGTATATTTACTGTCAATGTCCTTAGAACAAGTATAATTCACCATCTACAAAGTTAAAGATGAGTTTTTATCAATGTCATTAGAACAATTATTATTCTAAGTTTCCTTCTATGTACTTGATGCAGGAGCATAGTTGGCAAGCGCGTAGAGGCAGGACCACTCAACATGGGAGAGTTCTTCCAGAACTTCAACGTGGGAAGTTACAACTGATTTTTAAATCCGCCTTCACTCAGCGCCAAAATTTACCTTTGGAGGCACGCTTGAACCAATGCCAAATTTTACCCTTTGAGGCACATTTTGAAAATCGTAAACAGAGTAGGAGTTTCCACTACAACTCTGGAATGCGACTGAACTAAGATAGCGTAGGATGCATTTTAGAGTAGGCAAGTAGCCAAGGGAAACCCTAGAAATATTTTTGATTTAAGTAGAAGTTTGTATGCCCAGTTGGGGCTAGCTGCAACACAAAGAAAAATTAGTTGTATGGGAGAACTGCAAGTTAGCAGGAGATCTCAGTTTTTGAGTGACTGTAATTTGAATGTATTTTGTAGCCATTGGGCACTTGTGAATATAACAAGAGAGAAAATTGATCCAAATGCGTGTTGTGCAGTTGTGTTTACATTTTCCTGTCTTTTCTGTTATTCTTGTGTCCCATAAACAAGTGAATGAAATAGTGACTATGAGTTTTCTAGTTTCAATTGTTTCTCTTCATTAAATCTCTACAAGGTGTGCATCGAGCGAGGAGAGAACACCAGGAGATTAGGAGGAATCTCTCTATGAGAAACCCCTTGGATCCGAGTTATCGAAATCCCTTAGACGCAAGGAGTGCACGGGAATTCGAGGCCTACACAAGGCAAAGATCAAGAGGAATAACGTTTCATAGAAGCATTATCGAGACCCAGAAAAACCCATCTCCTAGGAAGAAGTGAAGACCGAGTCTTCGAAGACTTAGAAAATCTTCTAAGTCTGAAGTGAGTAAAAGCTCAGGAGGAAGAACGTCGTCGAGCATTGGATCGTGGTGGAGAATCCTGCGGGGCGTCCAATTTGAGGTAGGAGCTCAGGCTTTAACACTGCATAGATCTAAGATGGGATATCTCGAAGATCTGAATGGACGGTGGAGAGCTCTCGAGGAGAAATGCCGAAACCCTGCAAGTTGTTGGATAAGGTGGAACTACGAGGAGGTTAGCAGTGATGGCGAGTCTCAGAGATCTGAATGGACGGTGGAAAGTCCTCAAGGAGAAACGTTGAAATCCCACAAGTCATTGGATAAGGCAGAACTGTGAGGAGGTTAGTGGTGAGGGTGAGTCTCGGAGATCTGAAAGGATGGTGGAAAGTCCTCGAGGAGAAACGTCGAAACCCCGCATGTCGTTGGATAAGGTGGAGCTGCGAGGAGGTTAGCGACAAGGGATTCTTGACATCCAAAGCTCAGGAGGTATAGCAACCATCGACCACAGGTAGATCTGGACCATTGGTCCACATCGTGATTTCGAGTATCATGAGTTGGAAGGACAGAGGCTCTTGTCTCCCAAAACCCCGAATCACAAAATAGAGAAATAGTGAGGTTGGACGTGGACCGTATATCTCAGGGATTATTGTGATTCGTTGATTGAATGCCAAGATATTTTGGCATTTTGACAAGCAGGGATTCCAAGGAGCGGGGACAAAGGTCCTTGTCTCCCAAAACTCTGAATCATGAAATAGTGAAATAACGAGGTTGGACGTGGACCGTAGATATGGGGTCATCGGGATTTTGTCATTTTGACAACTGAGGATTCCAAGGAGCAGGGATATCCCTTGTACCCTGATTTCGCGAAATGCGAAACACCAAAATAAGCATATTTGTCGATCCGAGAGAGATCTAAGTCATAGATCTTGGGTCATCGGGATTTTGACATTTTGGCAACCGGGGATTCCAAGGAGCAGGGATACCCCTTATACCCTGATTTTGCAAACCGCGAAACCCAAAGGAATCAACGCTGGAACCTAAGCCTAGCTGGAGGTCACGGCTCTTGGTCATGTGTTGTGGGGGGTCACGCTTGATGCTTGGAAAAGTCAACTGAGCATTCGTGGGGGACCTATGTATTCATTCGAAGGGTTCCAGTTTGGAACTAGAAGAGACATTTCGGCTCCGGAATAGGAAGATACTGATTGGGAAGTCACGTAGCTCTTAAGAGGGATATGGGGTCTGCATCAGTACTACAAATAAAAATGGAATGTTCCAACATGACAAACATAGTAATGTTTCAATGTGACGCAATATGATGAACATATAATGTTGCAATGTGAGCAATATGATGAACATATAATGTTGCATGAACATTTAATGTGTTGCAATGTGACCAACATATAATGTTGCAATGTGATGCAAATATCGTTTCGTCGTAATGCGATGCAAATATCCTTTCATCAGAATGTGACACTAATATCATGTCATCGCAATGTGACAAACATAGCCGTGTTGTCATATTGTGACAAACATTTCGTCCTCATCATAATGTGATGCAAATATTATGTCATGGCAATGTGATGCAAATATCATGTCATTGCAATGCGATGACCATATCCTTGTTGTCATAATGTGACAAACATATCCTTGTCATCGCATTGTTATGAAAATGGCCTCCTTGTCACAATGTGACACAAAAATCATGTCATCATAATGTGATGCAAATATCAACTATCGCAATATGCTGAAAATATCATGTCGTTGCAATGTGACACAAATATCATGTCGTCGCAATGCGACGAACATAACATCGGCCCAATTAATGCATTAAGGCTATGTTCAACCTAGGCTATTTACTAAGGCTATGTTCGACCTTGAATATTTAATAAGGCTATGTATTAATACTTTATTAATGTATTAGTATGGTCATTAAGGTCCTAATAATGTATTACTAAGGTGAGTAAAGTCAATTTATTACTACTTTATTAGTGTATTATTAAATGTTTTTAGTGTATTAGTGGATTAGTACTTTAAAAATGTATTAATTTATGATGATGATGATGATGATGATGAGTGTCCACTAAGACCTAATTGGTCTATCATACCTTAAGAGGGTAAGTGATTACTTGTTATTCTTTAGAATTTTGTTTCTATGCTCGAAAAGCATTAAGAGAAGCTTTCCAAGATCACCATACTTTTGTTGAGTTAAGATGTTAGGAAGGTTGGTAGTGTGATCAATATTTTGAAAATGAGATCTAATATGGGTATAGGCTAGACAATCTAAGAAAAAGTGTTTTTCATCTTCAACCTTCTTAGTGTCACAAAGGTGACACACTCCTTCATCCCATGGTGTTTTAGGAATTGACCAACTCCCAATTTCACTATGGAGCTCATGAGAATTTGTTCTTATCATAGAAATGCTTATTTTTTTCTTTACACTTGGAAAAACAGATAGATAATTTTGATCTTCTAGATTATGGTTGATTACATCTTTATAATACCTTAATTTTCTTTTTTCCTCTAAGTCTTTATCACACCACATTTTTTCCTTAAATTTTGATTTGACATTTTTTTTAATAGTATCTTTATTCTGCAAAATGGTTTCTTCCATGATTCCCCAATAGTTTAGCCAAGACCGCGCGTCTTTATGCCATCCTCACTTAAGTCGATGGTGGTTATGACTTGATTTTGAAGCAATTTTAGGTAGCCTCTTGTCTTCCATGTTGTTTAACTTGTTCTTACACATTAGGTATCTAGTCATATCCATGCTCTCAATGGGGGATAAGCTTGTTTCTACGAGGAGGATGCGATAGGGCATATTTCCTTTAATTTTGAGATTATAGGTTATAAAATTCTTTTGTATTTTCTCTATCTTTCTCCAGGATTCACGAGAGATACTACAGCCCCAGAATTCACATCCATAAAGAATAACAGGTGTAACAAGAGTAATTTATTAATAAATTATTAAAGTATCAATTAATTAATAAGTTACATTATACATTAATGAAAATTAATAATTTAATTTAGACATTACATTAATGTAATGATGCATTTTAAATACTTTAGGAATGTATTAATTAATAATTTATTTGTAGATTTTAACCTTGTACAATATTTACTGCAAACAGATTTTCAGTAAACGAGCAAAAAAGATATAATAGAAAATACAAACATTACATAGATATTTTTCCCCTGGAAACCCAAAACGAGAAAACCAACATATTTTATATTCATTCATAGTGATACATTTTTTACAATAAAATATACATATATGATCCAATGACATCCAAAATCCTAACCTAATGACCTATATTAGTCAACAACCCTAATTCCTTAATCTGAAATAGAAAACCATTAACAAAAACCATGTGCCAAAAAATCTCCCAACAATGGACAAAAAAATCGAGGAAACACGAAACACGAGGCAAAAATGAAACACATTTCCCAAGGCAAAAAAAAAATCTTGGGGATGCTACCCCCAACCCCCACATGGGGGAATTTCACCCCCCATGCATGCCCAACGCAACACAGACACTACTACTCATGAAAATAATATAACACATACCCAACAATATTAATGTATTAATTAATTAATACTTTACAATATACATTAATGTATTAATTTCATCCGTAGTGATGGTCATGGCTAGCCATGCTATTCTATAGACAACAATTCCCAAACATGGTTAGCCATTGTGAACCATGCTCAACCAAGGTCAACCATAGTGAAGGTCATGCATAGTGAAGTCCTAGGGAAGTTCGCAATGGCCATGGTCAACAAAATTTAACATTGGTCATGTTCAACCATAATGAACAATGGTCATTGTCAATTAATGTATTAATACTTTAATAATATATTATTAATGCATCGTCCCAATTACTAACCCAGTAATGTTTCACTATGATGAACACAACAACATCATAATCTGAAAAACATAGTAACATCCGATTGTGTGAAATAGAGCCTTGTCATTCCAATGTGATGAACATAGCCCCACCATCGCAATGTGATCAACATGCCTTATCATTGCACTATGACTAATATAGCCTTTCTGTTGCAATTTCATGAAGATAGCCTCACCATCAAAATCTAATACAAATATCCTATCCTAGTGATGTGATACAAATATCTTGTCATCTCAATGTGATGAACATAGCCTTGTTTTCACAATGTGTTGAACATAGCCTTGTCTTTTCAATGTGACGAACATAACTTCGTCGTCGCAATGCGATGAACATAGCATTATCATTGCACCGTGGAAAATAAATCCTTATTATCACACTATGAAGAACATATCTTTATCATCGCATTGTGAATAACATAGCCTTATCGTCGCACTATGACGAAGATATCCTGCAATGTGATGAACATAGCCTCGTCATCCCAATGTGATGCAAAAATCATGTCCTCACAATGCGATGTAAATATCCTATCGTCACAATGTGATGAACACATCCTTATTGTCACTATGTGTAGAACATAGCCTTGTCATTGTTATGTTTTGAAAATACCCTTTTCATCACAATGTCAATATCATAGCCTTGTCGTCGCAATGTGAAAAATATAGCCTTGTCAGAACAATTTGACGAACATAGCCTTCTTGTCTCTATGTGATGAACATAGCCTTGTCATATCAATGTGATGAACATTGCCTCATCTTCGCAATGTGACACAAATTTCATGTCACTACAATGTGATGCAAATATCCTGTTGTCAGAATGTGATGCAAATATCCTATCTTTGCAATGTGAGGACCATAGCCTTGTCATCGCAATGTGACGAACATATCCTTGTCTTCACATTTTGATGAACATGGACTCCTTGTTACAATGTGACTCAAATATAAAGCCATCACAATGTGACACAAATATCATGTCATCACAATATGATGCAAATATTGTGTCATCGCAATGTGACGAAAAAGATCATGTCGTCGCAATGCGACGACCATGGCCTTGTCGATGCAATGTGAAGAACATAACCTTGTTGTCACATTGTGATAAACATATTCCCATCATCACAATGTGAAGCAAATATCTTTTCGTAGCAATATGAAGCATCTATCATGTCATCACAATGTGAAGCAAATATCTTGTCATTGCAATGTGACGAACATAGCCTCGTGATGACAAGGCTATGACCTCATTTAATTTAGGAAATGCCATTATACATTTATGTAAATTAATACTTTAATTTAGACATTGCACTAATGTAATAATGCATTATTAATGTATTAATACCTTAATAATGTATTACTGCTTTATTAATGTTTTAATGCATTAATACTTTAGCAATGTATTAATTAATTAATACATTGTAGTATACATTAATGTATTAATGTCATCAATAGTCATGATCATGGCTAGCCACGATATTCTATAAACGACAAATTTCAAGCATGACTAAACATTGTCAACCATGCTCAACTAAGATCAACCCTAATGAAGGTCATGCATATTGAAGTTCTAGGGAAGTTAACAATGGTCATGGTCAACCATAGTTAACAATGGCCATGGTCATGTTCAACCATGGTCATGGTCAACCATAGTCAATTGTGGTCATTTTCAATTAATGTATTAATACTTTAGTAATGTATTAAAACTTTAATAATGTATTAATACTTTGTTAATGCATTACTTTATTAGTGTATTAATACAATGCGTAAATATATTAATTAATTAATAAAGTGCATTATTAATGTATTAGTTCTTTAATATGTTAGATTAATGCATTAATTAATTAATACATTACATTATTAATGTATCAAATAAATAATAAGTTATATGTTACATTATACATTAATGTATTAATTAATTATTACATTTTTTTTTTTCCAAAATAAAATTTTCACTTCTATTATATATGGTTTTTAACCAAAAAAGATACATATCCAAGTCCTTACAAAAAGGATAATGACTGCTCCCATACATATCAAAACTGTTCCAAAATATATTTCCTTACAAAAATATGTTTGAACCCATATAACTATGGAGAAAGATGTAACCAATCAGATCCATTCATCTCTGATCTATCAATATGACAAAAAGGTTCCAAACCTTCAGAGTATAGGATGATACAAAATATACAAGATCAAGAAAATATCAAAAATAAAAGAGATTGATGCATTGAGGAGGGCTCTCAAGTCCATCTTTCCAATGTTGATATGTCAATATGCCAATTTGTTTGGATAAATCTTTCTTTGACAGGATATCGGCCTCCACATTTAATTCCCAGTAAATATGTGAAAAAATGATTCGAGAGAAATATTGAGTAAGCTTAGTGATCCTATATTTCCAACATTCCATCACAGTAACTTGTAGTTGTCCCTTTTTATTTAACCATTCCATAATGATATTGGAATCCCCCCTCACATGAAGATCAATAATATTATGACGGGAACCCAAAAGAAGGGTGTCCCAGACACTGAGTAGTTCTACCTTTGTAATGGATCCTTGATGCAGGAGCATCTCTCCACGCAGCCAGCCAGCCAGCCACGTCAACGCGCATGCATTCAAATGTTGAAAGGGAGGTGCAACCTCACGTAAAATTTAAATTGAATGTAAATTAAATGCTTAGGCTGGTGAGCCATAGAAGTCGTGCCTTTGAGAAGGCATTAGGTAGATCAGCCTTTATTGTAGATCGAATGAGATATAGATCCAGATGCTGGACTAGACAACCATTTATTGTAATTTATTAGAGTAGGTGAACCTAGAGGGAAGCGCTCGATGAGCCCCTCAGGTAAAAGAGATTTTGAGATCTCATTTTGAGTTAGTGAGGTGGTTGTAGAAGTAAGAGAAGATAAGAGACAGAGAGAGCTCGAGAACATCTTTGTAAATACAGGCATTTGCCATTTTAATACGAAGAGCAGTTTTCCTGTATTATACTGTGTTGTGAAGGGAGAGTCCATTGAAGGGCCTCCACTAGGTTGTTGAATGTGTGCCACGAGATTTCCCACATCGGGAACTCGGGCATTGAAGGTTGGAAGAGGAAGGCATTCAACTTCATGAGTGGCGAAAAGGTGAAATCTCTAGTTGTGGGGCCTAGCTGACATCACATCGGGACATCGTCGATCGGGATTTCGTGAGAAAAGAGATGAAGATTTGGTGACGGGAATCGCGATAGTGTGAGAAACGAAGTCCCGAGAATTACAAAAGCAGTGTGGGCCACAACATGGTGACATGACAGGTGATGCAAGATATCGGCGTTTCGACGTCTCGAGTATCGGGAGTCGACGAGGAATTTATTCGACCTCGCGAGTAGCGAAGTCACGAGTGGCGAGATC
This sequence comes from Picea engelmannii, assembly GCA_009831015.1. NCBI lineage: Eukaryota > Viridiplantae > Streptophyta > Pinopsida > Pinales > Pinaceae > Picea > Picea engelmannii. The sequence continues at coordinate 1,510,850 of ML778698.1, forward strand.
GCGAGTTTTGGCATCTCGACGCATCGGGTATCAGGAGCTGGAGAACCAAGTGTTTGGTGTCGCGAGTTGTGAAGACGCGATAGGGCCGAAGTCCCGATAAAAGAAAAGAGAAGTCAGCGTTGACTGATATCTCGGGTCTCGGGGATTCGAGAGTCCAGAGATTGACAGTGAACTCGCGAAGCTGTGAGTTCCGATCCTCTGATAAAGCCAGGAAGGAGGATCGCGTGAAATGAACTGTGGGGAAATATTTCCCGATAGGGAAATAGAATAACCTTGGAGTTCTTCGGGCCGAGGAGAGAGAAGGTCCTGGAGAAGCAGACGTGCTCCGAGGGGTGCGGTTGCTACCAAGTGGTATCAGAGCGAGATTCTTTTTGTATATTATAGATAGAGGAAAGAAGGAGGAAGACAGAGTTACTGAAGACTCTGTAAGGACTCATTTGCAGGTAGGCAACAGTCCATGGACAGTCAAGGAGACTGTAGGAGGATGAAGCTGGAACACTCAGGGATGCAGAGTGATAGCAGGTCTTCCAGGAAGGTGGATAAGCACAGCAAGATGGCTACTGAAGGCCGTAGGCATGCTGAAAAGAAGAACCCAAAGCTGATGAGCGCAGCAGAGATGGATCAAGAGCTCGCTGACATAAAGCGAGAGATGGAGGAGCTCGAATTGAAGATGCGGCAGAATAAAAATCCAAGATGGGTGTATGAGTGGCCCATGAGGAATGCGAAAGAAAAGTGGCCAGTCAAGAAGTTGATGGTCATGAAATAGCGTAGCCTGTTAAGGAGGTGGTTGAAGTATGCTGAAAACTTCAAGGCCACAGAAGAGAAGATGATTTGTCACTGTGAGTCAGAGACTGGGAGAGGTCTCAATGATGAAGAATTTGAATTGGGATCATCTGAGGATCTCAAGCACTGCCAGGAAGGCATAGAAGAAGAAATTACGGTTTTCGAGGAGGGCGACGAGTTGAGATCAGCTGAGGATCTCATGGACTGTCAGGAGGACAACCAGGAAATTTCAATTTGTCAGGAGGGAAATGATGAGAGATCGCTGAGGGATCTCAAAGACTGCCAGGAGGACAGTGGAAGCATCTCAGACTACCAGGTGGGCAGAGATGAACATTCGAGACTGTCTGAAAGTCTTATGGACTCGGAGGAGAGTTCAATTCTGCAAGGAGTGCTGATGAAGATGGGATCGGTTGATATCATAGTCTGCCAGGAGGGCAACAGAGACATCGCATATTTCCAGGTGGGCAGGGATGAGCAGATGAGACTATCTGTGGGTCTCATAAATTTAGAAGTGAGTTGGAATCAGCCAGGGGAGATGACAGAGCAGGTAATCTCGGAACTGAATTTAGATCAGTAGGTATAGCTGACAGTGGAAGGTATGAGGAGCCGAATGATGATTGGGGGAATCAGAGTATTCCTGCCATTTTCCTCGGAGGGGGCAGAAAATTGTGTTGCTGATACAGCAACAGCAGTAGAACAGTCACAGCTGACGATGACTGTCAAGGATAAATTGGAGCAGGTGTCTGAGACTGCCCAAGTACAAGCAGAAATGGACGAAGAAGAGAATGAGCATTCGGAGGAATGTCTCAACATATTCAGCCAAGAAGCTAAGGAAGTTGTAGCACTAAAGCTGACAGCAGAGGAAGGAAAAGAGAGTGAGAATTATGAGGAATGGCTCAATGACTTCAGCCAAGAAGATGAGGAAGCTGTAGTGTTGAAGATGACAGCCGAAGGAGCAGACAAAAAGGATGACGAGCATTCTGAGGAATGGCTCAACACATTCAGCGATGAAGTTGAAGAGACTGCAACATGGGAGTTTGCTGCAGGAGAAGAAGAGGAAGACATGGATGACATTTGCTTTGCTGATCTGTGGGAACAGATTGAAGCCATGGAGGAAAGGGTGAAAGTGCAGGGCATGCACATCCAACAGGTAAAATTGGAAAATGATAAAGGAGGCATGGGGGATCATGATGATCTGCCCAATGGCCAAAAATATTTGCAGCTGAGGAGACTACAAAAATAGAACCAGCCATGGGAGCAACTAGGTGAAGTGATAGAGGAGATCAAAAGGCTGATGGTAGAGTCAGCAGAAACTGCCAACAAGGAGAGGCTGAGCAGGAAGGAAGCAGCAATAGCAGCAGCAGCGCAGAAGCAACAACAATAGCAGAATGGAGCAGATGGGAAGCTCCATATATTTTTTTGGGATCCAGGAGGATTTCCAACCGGTTAGAGGGGAAGCGCATGAGCAGGAGCTCATGATTTTGCAGCTGAGGAGTTTGATGCAGGAGCATCTCTCCACGCAGCTAGCTAGCCAACCACGTCAGCGCGCATGCATTCAAATGTTGAAAGGGAGGCGTAGCCTCACGTAAAATTTAAATTGAATGTAAATTAAATGCTTCGGCTGGTGAGCCATAGAAGTCGTGCCTTTGAGCAGGCATTACGTAGATCAGCCTTTATTGTAGATTGACTGAGATCTAGATCCAGATGTTGGACTAGACAACCATTTATTGTAATTTATTAGAGTATGTGAACCTGGGGGGAAGCGCTCGATGAGCCCCTCAGGTAAAAGAGATTTTGAGATCTCATTTTAAGTTAGTGAGTTTGTTGTAGAAGTAAGAGAAGAGAAGAGCCAAAGAGAGCTCGAGAACATCTTTGTAAATACAGGCATTTGCCATTTTAATACGAAGAGTAGTTTTCCTGTATTATACTGTGTTATGTGGATGTCTGTGTGTGTTTTCTTATATGTTGTGAATGTATGTTATATTGATGCATTCTGCAGGAGTTGTTTGATTTTAGGTTTGAGAAGTCTTTGAGGTTTCATGCCATGAGGGTGTGACAGAGTGATGCGGACTCTGAATACTAGTGCATGAGCGCACTTCTGAACTCTGAGGAGTCAGACGAAGACGTGCTACGACACAGGAGCTGGAAACATCAATTCAAAGGAGAAAGACCTCAAGGTTGCTGAACATCTTGGAGGTAAGGCTGTGTAGCTGAAACAGAGTTGCAGACAGAACTTTGTTGTAAGTTTTGTGAAGCTCTACTAGGTGGGCATTGAGCGTGAGCACGAGGAGCAAGAGAAGAACTCTGCTTAGAGTTTGAAGAAGAGACAGAATCACTGAGGATTCTGTGAAGCTATGCCAGGTGGGCATCAGGTAGGTGCGTAAGTGCATAGGAGAAGAAAGGAGACAAGACCGCTGAACATTCTGTGGAAAAAGATACTCTGCCAAGTGGGCATTTGAGTTTGTGTTTAGATAGGCACAGGAGAAGAGAACTCTTTGAGTTCTGGAGGTGGAAGAAGAATCCATAGAGGAATCTTCATATAGGGTTGCTGAATACCCAGAAATACCCAGCAAGGAGTTGCTGGAACAGAAGAAAAAGCTCAGGAGAGAGAGTTCTTTCATGCACAGAGTCAAGCTGCAAAGAGTGCAGAGGCTGAAGAACTCGCTGGAGGAGTTCGGAGTTTATAAAAGCCCAAGAGGAACAATGTTCATATATGCGCAACGAGGCTCAAGGTTGTGGAGCTCACAAAGGAAGAAGCAAAGGTCGATGCCTTTGAGGAGATAGAAGTCTTCCAAGTCGGGGAGGAAGACCCGCGAAATCTCCTGAGGTGCAGTAGTAACCGTAGGATAGGTAGGAGAATAGAGGGATCTAGACCGTTGAAGATTTCACGTCTAGGAGGAGCTCGGCAGGAACCTACAGAAGGAGGAGATCAACAGCCATCAGATCTCACTCGAAAATCTCGTAAGCCATTGGATCGAGTAAAGATGCACAGAGGTTAAGCGCAGGGGTAGACGAGAAGAAGAAGTGATTTGAGCCATCAGATCTGGTGCAGGATGGCCGACAGTTGTCAGATATGCAGAAGTTGCGAGGGAGTTAAGTCCTCGTGGACAAGAGAAGAAATCCCGACAGAGGGTCGTTCATCGGCCAAACGACACTTGGGATATCGGGGACATCGAGGACATGAGGAGAGTCACTTGACCCCAGAAACCCCGAATTAGCGAGGCTTGATATGGACCGTTCATTTAGGAGCGGATGCGTGCCATGAGATTTCCCACATTGGGAACTCGGGCATCGAAGGTTGGAAGAGGAAGGCGTTCAACTTCACGAGTGGAGAAAAGGAGAAATCTCTGGTTGTGGGGCCTAGCTCACGTCACATCGGGACATCGTCAATTGATATTTCATGAGAATCGCGATAGTGCGAGAAGCGAAGTCTCGAGAGTTACGAAAGCAGTGTGGGCCACAACAATGTGACGTGACAGGTGACGCGAGATATTGGTGTTTCGACGTCTTGGGTATCGAGAGTCGACGAGGAATTTATTCGACCTCACGAGTAGAGAAGTCGCGAGTGGCGAGATCGCGAGTTTCGACATCTCGACGCATCGGGTATCAGGAGCTGGAGAACCAAGCGTTTGGTGTCACGAGTTGTGAAGATGCGATAGGGATGAAGTCCCGATAAAAGAAAAGAGAAGTTAGAATTGACTGATGTCTCGGGTGTCGGGGATTCGAGAGTCCAGAGATCGATAGTGAACTCGCGAAGCTGCGAGTTCCGATCCTCCGATAAAGCCAGGAAGGAGGATCGCGCGAAAGGAACTATGGGGGCAGATTTCCCGATAGGGAAATAGAATAACCTTGGATTTCTTTGGGCCGAGGAGAGAGAAGTTCCTGGAGAATCCGATGTGCTCCGAGGGGTGCGGTTTCTACCAATCCTACTCCACAGTTGAAGGTTCAAGTGACCTTAGTGCCATCATATTGATGTATCAACTCGTCTGCCCCACATAGTAGGACACAATTTTGAGAAGCTCCATCAAACCATGCATTATTTATATTCATCAAAAGAATAGGTTGAATAAAATGAGGGGCAAAGATCCTCTTTTTATTTTCAATATTCATCTTGCCCAATATTCTGAAAAAAAACAGTATTTATGGAGATAGTTATATTTTCAAATATCGCCCTGTTGCGAGTAAGACAAATATACCTATAGACTAAAACTGGTAGATGTGGTAGAGTCAAGTCCATCAAAGCCAAATTTTCCAACCAATCATGTAAGGTTGTGCTCGTCCACATATTTTGGAGATTTACGACTAATGTAATCTTATGCCAAACCATCTTGGTGAAAGGATAGTACAAGAAGATGTGGGAGATAGTTTCAGAATTGTTGTGACAGAGAAAACACATATTGGGTCCCTCCCAGCCCTAGTGAAGAAGAGTCTCCCATGTCACGATCTTGTCATTTGCAGCTAGCCAAATGAAATTTTTTAATTTTAATGGAAGAGACTAGTGCCAAAAGTTTCACCTCGATCCTCTTCATCTTTGTATCCAGATAGTAGATGAAATAGCATTGTAACATTCTTAACAGTCAATAGGCCAGAATAGTCCCCACCATTCCATTGCAAAGTATCTTCCACTGTTAGAAGTCAAATCCCTGGTCTAAGTAGCGCTGAGCAATAAGACTGCCATTCTCGAGCAAGTTCCCTCGTAGGTCCCAAATCAGAGCTAGATTTCCAATTTGTGCAAGTAAACCTACAATCAGAGGTGTGTTGGGCTTGGAAAAGGAAGAAAACTTTGATATATCAAAGATAATTAAGTAAACCAGAAGAGAGAAAAGCATTGGACCCAAGGCCCAATATTGCATCCCTACCTATATGAATAACATGTCCAGAGCCGGGTTTCCAACAAAGCCAATGGTGAATATAAGGGAGATTTTTTAATAATGATCTCCAGATTGGAGAGGCAATGGTGGGAAAACAAAAAGGGAGTCTGAGCCAACTGGAAAGTGATAAAGGAATACTATATTTTCCATATATAATACGATGCCAAATACTATCCTGTGTCAAGACTCACCGAAGTTTTTTTCATGCCAAGGCTTGTTTGAAAAGAGCAAGATTGTGTAGTCCCTAGCCACCTACCACTTTTGGATTAGCGATAATATCCCATCGACAGAGATGAAGAGAATGTTTTAATTTGCTGTCAGTCCAAAGAAAATAAAACATCAATTATCTGATCCTATTCAAGATCAAGTGAGGAATGGTGGCAAGAGCCATCGAGTAGATTGATTGGCCTTCTAGCATCGATTTTAATAAGATGAATCTTCCACCCAGAGTGAGCTAGCGATTGCACAAGTGAGAAATGCGTTTTTCAAATTTTATAAGAATCCAGTTCCAATCAGTTTCTTTGTAACAATGTGGCTTAAGGAAATAGCCAAGATAACTCAGAACCAGAGAGATTTCCTGAAATCTAAACGAAAATATTAATTTAAAAATGTCAATGTCTTCTGCTAGTTTAGAGTAGTGAAAGTGGATTTTGACTCATTTATCAACAATCCTGATGCTCGACAAGAAGAAGTTCATGATCGATTTGATTTCCTGCCATTCTCTTGGGTCCACTTTTGTGGCTATGATGATATCATCTACAAAGAATAAATGTAGAACTTTTACCAATATTGATACCTTTATGTCAGGGATAATACCAGCACACTGACGGGACTTGAAAAGAATACTCAAATCTTCTAAGGTCAAAATAAATAACAGTGGGGAGAGAGGAAATCCCTGTCGCAGGCCTCTTTCATTTGAAAAGAAGGATGCAGCTTCTCCATTAACCAGAATGGAAATAGTCGCACTAGACATGCACCCCAAGATCCAATTTGTGAAAGGAAATTTGAAACCATATTGCAATAAAATCATTCTGAGATAATCCCAATTGATACAGTCAAAAGATTTTTTTATATCAAGATTTAAGATCAGATCTTGTAATTTCTTTTTTTTTATGCTATGTAGTACCTCTTGTGTCGATCCAATATCATCCAGTATATGCTCACCTTTGATTAAGCCCAGTTGTTCCTCCGAGATAAGGCAAGGAAAGAACGGTTTAATCCTATCTGCCAAAAGTTTTGTAATAAGTTTATAATAGAGATTGTGCAACGCAATAGGCCTAAAGTCACTAAAGGATTTTGGATTGTTTGATTTAGGAATGAACGTCGTAAAAGTGGAGTTTAGAGATCGATAAATCGTTCCTTTGAGTCTAGAATTTTCATCTAGTTTCCATAGATCGTCACTGATCAGATAAAAAAAATGGAGATAGAATTCGACTGTCCAACCATCCAGGCCGAGAATTTTATCTTTCTTAAAGGTGTTGAGTGCCTTCCAAATATCCTCTTTTGTGCAAGGTGAAAAAATAATTTATGACTCACGGTCACTGATGATCTTTGGAAATAGTCCCATAATATTTGCTTGATCAACAATGTTAGTAAGACCTTTTTATCGGTAGGCATTTTTGAAATGTTTGAATTCCACATCTAGTATATTATCTTGTCCAGTGAGAGGGACAACTCCATCCATTTGTAGTGCCCAAATATGATTGTGATTTATTCTGTGACTCAAAAAATTATGAAAAAACTTTGTATTGGTGTCTCCAAAGATAATCTAGATAGCTCTTAGTTTTTCACACCAATGCGCTTCCTCAATTAATAGTTGATTATTTCGTTCTATCTCAAGAAGTTTTAAATATTGTTGGATACTTAAAAGATCAATTCCCTTTTTCTCAAAGATTTTTAAGATCATAATTTGTATGTTATGTTCAAGCTAAGATAGTCTTTCAATAGTCTTTGATATCTGTTGTCGGGCCCAAGATTTTACTTTTATTTTAATCCTTTTAACTTTCCAGCTATACGTCTCTGTACATCAGCCTCGTTTTTAAAGGACTGATCAGTCCATACATCAGAGACAAGTCGCTCAAAAACAGGATTCCCGAACCAAATGGGATTAAACTTAAAAGAGTAAGAGGAGCGATGAGAGTAAGAATCCAGTTGTATAAGAATGGGGGCATGATCCAAGATGTAACGATATGCAACCCAAGTTCTATATCTATCAGCATGATGAATAAGAGAATATGAAATGAAGAAGCGATCAAGGCATTTTAAAATAATTGTTGTACCAGATCTGCCATTTCTTTAAGTGGGGACCACCTCGGCCGGTAGGAGATCGACCAAATTGTGTTGTTGGAATATATCAGTGAATTGTGAGGCTGCTACTTCAGAGGAGGCATTTTTTCCCCAAATCTCAGAAGAAGATAAGATGAAGTTGAAATCCCCCACAAGTATGAGATTAGGTTTTGTAAGAAGAATGGATGTCGATACCTTTGTCCAAAATGCAAGTTTGTCAAAACAAAGTCCATAACCGTTGAGAAGTTTTACCTGTCACTTGTTGGCACAACAAGTACCTATCAATAAGATGCCACCACAATAAAAGTATGGCTTTAGACATAAAAAGACAGGATCCCAAGCCACAAGCAACCCACCCAAAGTTCCCACCGAATTTACTGCATTAACAAACCGATGAGGCTTTATTCCATTGATAAAAGCATGAGAACGTTGTTCATGTAATAGAGTTTCCTGGAGGAATATAATGCTTGGATGCATGGTATCAATCAGTCATTGAAGAGAGGCCTTTTTTAGGGTGCCTCCAACCCCACGAATGTTTAGGGACATGAGTATCATGGATGCGAACTGACAAGGGCTTTAATGTGTCTAAGCGCCTTGAGATCATTCAATGTAGTAGGTGGAACAATAGACAGAGTATCATAAGAGCGGGATTTCCTCAGAGCACTAAAAATTTTTATAGGCAAGGTCTCAATATCTAAGCCTTGTGACCAGGATAAATCCTTTTTATTAGTGTCTATAGAAAGGTCATGACAGGAAGGAGTTGGTAAATCTTGAGAGTCGTTGATGGTAGTAGTACCTAAATAGGTAGGTGGAGGGACTGAAAGATGAAATTCCACTGTAGTTGGGGTTGTGGAAGATAACCCAATACTGTTAACACCCTATTCCAGAAGGGAGGAGAACAAAGATGTAGTCCCAATTGTACTGATCTTAATCATAAAAAGAGTTATAGTAGGAAGGTTAACTCATTCGAAGGATAGATTCAGAGACGCATCTGAGAGGACCCCACCAGTAATATGTGGTAGGGAGGAAGACTGATTTTCAATGTTTGGTGACAATTGTAGGGTAGAAGAAGAAGTCTTATTTTGCTCTACAAGCACAAAAGGTGAGGAAGCGGGGGAGTTTCTTGGAGTGGATGAAACAGTTAGTTTGCAGTCAAGTCCTCGGATAACAAAGGTATCTAAATGGTGTCTTTTCCAAGAAGAGAGAGTAAAATAAAGAGTAGGACATAACTGTTTTAACTTACCTGTAAGCGTGGAAGGAGGAATCGGCCGTAGTTCAGTAGTATCCATCAGGTTCTCAGTCCCTTCGTCCATAATGCCTTCAAAGTCTATAGTATAGGAGTCCACCCACGAAGATTCCTCCCTAGGTAGCTTCCAAATGTAAGATCCTTCAGATTCCTCTTCTTCAGGGGCTCCTGTGCAGTGGTGCCAGAGATGTCCTATTTGATAACAAGATGAACAACGAAATGGAATACCAAGGTAGTCTAGACGTTGAGTCACCGAGCGTCTATGCTAGAAAATTTCTAATACATCTGGTAGCCTAGCATGAATGTCCATCTCGACCATAATCCTCACAATTCTTCTTTTCGAGCTCTTTAATAGTGCCTTCTCGGTCCAGTATTGTAGGGGGAGTCTGGGTAGAAAAACCCAAACATGTCGAAACTGGAAGGAGTCCCTTGAAGGATTAAAATAAACCCTCCACAATTTTAGCATGATACTTCCATTACCAATCGTCTAGAAAGTATCTAGTATAAGATGTGATTCCTCTGGTGTGTTAAAAATAAAACCAAACCAACCAAAAGATAGGGAAATGAGCTCCGACATGTATCCTAGAATAGGTAACCAATTGTCTAAAATCTATTCCGGTAATGAATCAAAGCTAAGAGCATGATAAGTAAACCTACCCATAAGTCCACAGAGGGAGAGTCATACGCTTTCGTCTAAGCCCATATCCAAGCCCATGATCAGGTGTCATCTTCTTTTGTTAGGCTTCCACAGTCTATTGGTGCCCGGGGGCTTGGCAAGCCACGACTGAGATGTGAGAGGTCACTCTTGCAGACCCTTTCTATCCCATTTTTCAGTGCATCCAAAGGAAGATACCAGTCGAGGTAGCAAAGAAGATGTCAGGAGTGTTACATAGATGGGCGGGAAAGGTTAAACAGTTTGTGGAGGAGCTGAGAGTTATGCCACCTTTGGAAAAATGGTATGGTGGGAAGACATAGAGACTAATGGAGCATCCGATGCTGTGAATAGATCGACGCTCTTCCATAGGGCTTCATCAGCCACACTCATTAGTGCGCTGACCTCAACCTCCATTTGAAGGTGCTGGAAGGTCTCTTTGGTAGGTGTCACCTTGCGTTGGTAGTAAAGGGGAGAAGTTTTCAAGGCATTAAAACTTATGTATAAGTTATGAAGTATCCAATACTGTCAAGTCAATAGGAAATATAGTTATGAAGCCAGAAAGGTAGAGTACAATGAGTGGAAGAGTAGAAATTAAGAAGAAGGAATTTTAGTTAAGGAGCACAAGTGGAGGGTTCAAGAGTGTGTGAAGTAACAATGAGGAGGGATCTGACAACCATAGTAGGTTCTCCAAAACTTAGGCAATAAATAGTCCATAAATGTCGAGTTCTAGTTCTCGTTAGGTAACCACAACAATCAAATCGTCCTTTGTGTCAAGATCCATGTTTATACCTCTGTAATCACTTAGGTTTTTCCAGCTAAAGGGTTGGTTTGAAAGGTCCGAGAGGTAGCAATGCCTTTTTTCCTATGTCCATAGTTCTCACCAGAACAAAGATGAAACAATGGGTTCACCTGTTCCTTTAAATCCAAGATCCTATTTCTAAAATAAACCTATTAACAGTCGAAAAGAACGCCATTAAAACTGAGCTCCTTCCAGCCTTGGAGTCCTTCACTTTTTTCCTTTTTCCACTTTGCTTTTCCCGTTATTAGTGTCTCAACTAAATAATGCATTATATTGTACATTAATGAAAATTTATACTTTAATTTTTACATTATATTAATGTAATAATATGTTAATCCTTTATTAAAGTATTACTATTTAATCTATTATTAATGGATTATTTTATTTGTGTACTAATTTTTTTAATAGAGTCTTAATGTATTAATAATTTATTAATGTATTTATTAAAAATGTGATAATGTATTAATTCATTAAATTAATATATTTTAGTATAATTTAATGTATCAATGTTATTCATAGTTATGAGCATAAGAAACCATAATCATGGTGAACCATTATAAACCACGATCATTTTCAATAAATGTATCGATACTTTAATAATGTATTATTACTTTAATACACTTTTTTATTAAGGTATTACTACTTTAATAATGTATTAATAGATATCATTTTTTGGATTAATTGCATAGAGTAAGTCATTAATCTATGACCCATATCCATGAGTATTAGTGGCAACTCACCAATGTATTAATACTTTAATATGTTGTATTAATGTATTAATACTTGAATTTATACATGATAGTAATGTAATAATAGATTGTTAATGTATTAATATTTTAATAATGCTTTATTAAATACATTATGTTTAATGTATTACTACTTTATTAATGTATTATTAATGTTTTTTTTATGAGTGTATTAATACTTTTGCAATATAAAAATTAAAAATGCATTAATTAATTATTATATTACATTATTAATGTATCGATCAATTAATACATTATCAATTAATTCAACAACCACTTTATAAAAGTCGTTGATTTAGGTTGGAAAGAGGATGATGATAATGATTATTAACGTTCACTAAGACCCAATTGATCTATCACACCTTAAGAGGGTAGGTGATTACTTGTGATTCTTTAGAATTTTGTTTCTTTGCTCGAAAAGCATTAAGAGAAGCTTTCCAATATCATGATATTTTTGTTGAGTTAAGAGGTTAGGAAGATTGGTAATGTGACAAATATATTTAAAATGAGATCTAATATGGGTATATGCTTTATTAATATATTTATTAATACTATTTTTAAAGTATGGATGCTTTATTAATCTATTAAATTAATAATATTTTAATACTTTAGTAATTTTTTTCATAATTTATAAATGTATTTATTATTTAACTAATTCTTTAATGATTAATGTAATAATGTATTATTATTATTATTATTAATGTATTTCTTCATTAATATAATACTATAGTAGTTTAATGTTTGTTTTCTATGTAATAATGTTTTTTTACTTTGTTAATTTACTAATGTTTTAATTTATTTATACTTTAACTATCTTTTAATATGTAATGTAGTAATGTATAAATTAATTAATATGTTAATGAGGTATTTATTAATCAATATGTTATATTTATACATTACATTATACATTAATGTATTCATAGCTACTTTATAAAATGTATCCATAGTTACTTTATACATAATATTAACATAATAATGCAATTTTCTATTATCATTAATACTTTAACATAATAATGTATTTTTATATTATTATATTAATTAATTGATATTTTAATATTTATTAATTAATATTTTATGACTTCACTTATATAATATTACATTAATGATCAATGTATTTATATTTTATTAATGTATTATTATTGTTTGGCCAAGTATAATGAAACAAATAAGTATTGTGAAGATAAGAACTCAATAGTGAAATTTGGAGTTCGTCAATTTCTAAAATTCCATGGGATGAAAGAGTGTGTCACCTTTGTGACACTAATAAGGTTGAATATGAAAAGCACTTTCTCTTAGATTGTCCAACCTATACTCATATTAGATCTCATTTTCAAAATATTTGTCACACTACCAACCTTCCTAACCTCTCAAGTCAACAAAAATATGATAATGTTGAAAAACTTCTCATAACGCTAATTAATTAATTAGTGGAGATTCCCGATTAATTAATTAATGTTACATTATTTATTATTAATTAATAATTTTCAATTAATCGGTGAAGATTCCCGATGATGTTGCTAATCCTTCTCTTGTGCAATAACCATATGAATTATGTGAATTATTTGTGGTACAGTTTTAGTCGTGTGCAATTCTCCTTCGAAGAATTTAAGTATGTGAACTATTTGTGGTACAGTTTCAGTCGAAATGAAATTACAAGTACCTACCCGCTATCTATCCCTTATTAGTTGTGAACTATTTCTGGTATAGCTTTAGTCGTGTGCAATTTTTCTTAGATCAATTTGATTACTCAAATTATTAGACGTACCTATCCGCTATTAGTTGTCCATTGTATTATTAGTTGTGCTATGTAAGAAGCAATCCAAAATGGTGAGATAAAGTATAAATGAAATCTCCACGTAAACACTGTCACCATATCACATTTTTTTAACAAAATTCATATGATATGGTCATTGGTTAAATAAATAAATATCTATTAAACAATGTGTCATGATTCATAATAATAATCATATATATAATAAAATAATTTTATTTTGCAAACACATCCATGGTAAGATGAAGAGTAAACCAAATCTCCCCATAGTCAAATTAGAAGTACCTATCTGCTATTAGTGGTCCATTGTATCTGATTGCCTTACAATCCAAAATGGTAAGATAAAGTGTAAACGAAATATACAGACAGTGCCACCATACCACAAATTTTTAACAAAATCCACACGATGTCGCCATTGGTTGAATAAACAAATATCCATTGAACAGTTTGTCATGATACATAACTTATGACACGGCGACAAAATATATATAATACAATGGTCCTCACGCACAAGTGGGAAAACACATCCAGGGTAAGATGAGGAGTAAACGAAATCTCCCCATAGACAATGCCACCATTCAACAATTAAAATATATAGATCACTAAATTTTTCATTTAAGTATTCATGTATTTTAGGTTATTTTTCATACTTTTTTAATTTTAATTTTACTTTGAATATCTGATTTCCAATATTTATCCACTTTTCATTCATTAATATTCATCATATATATAGTTTTTTAAATTTTAAAAACTTTATTTTTTTTATGTACCTAGTTTTTTAAATTTTAAAAACTTTATTTTTTTATGTACCAAAGAGTATAGGTTGTCATGAGTTTCTTCCTTTCTCTATTAAAAAATAGATATGGTTATGTTCATAATTAAATTAAAATACACTCTTAAATGTCTATATCTATATTTATATTAAAACACTTCTCATCCCTTATCACTATGAAATATCATGCTTAGGTATGGTTATGTTCATAGTTAAATTAAAATACACCGTTGAATGTTTATATCTATATTTATATTAAAACACTTCTCATCCTTTATCACTATGAAATATCAGTCTTAACTTTTGAGTAATTTTAAGATTCCTAATATGAATGTATTTCGTAACTTGGTTATCATTTAATTAAATTAATGAATTCTTGTGGTTAAAATTATATTTACATTAAAGTTACATCTAAGGAGTTGCATGAGGATAAATAATATCTACTTTGATATGAATGCATATTGTAAGGTTATTGTTTAATTAATCAATTTTAGTGGTTTGAGATTATATTTACATTAAAGTTACATCCAAGAAGTTGCACGCATGAGGATAAATAACATCTATTTTGATAATGAGAATATCTATCACAATGTATGGAAACTATATTTATAGTTTTATAGGTTATAGTCTCATTCTCTATATAGAGTCTTTTGTACCATTAATAAGTATAGTCAAGAATACATTGCATCATCGAAAGTGGATGTTTTACTCCATTGATGTTTTTAGCACCATAAATCTGAGCATTGAATCTATGTGCATGTTGATTTATCTCTTGGGTTAGTTTAGATATTTTATCATGCTAGGTTTAATCTATATTTTAAACAATTGGTATGAGATCGAACCTTTCATATTATACCACCACCCCTATAACTATCCGAAGGTGGGGTGAAAAATCTAGTAAAAAATACATCGAGGTTTTCTTGGTGGTGTTGTTGTGAACCTAGATTTGGTGAGTCAAAAATATGCTTATTTATGGACATCAATTTTTCTTATAATGCATGTGTGATGTTCTTAAGAGGGAAACCTGAACTTTTTACAAAGAAGGTTTCTACATGGTGCATTGTGCATAACATGTATATGTAGGTTGCAAGGAGAGAGGGAACTAAGTGGAGTTGTTGTTATGTAGCCAAAAATAACTCATGAAGAAGCACATATTCAAAGTAATTCCCATGGTCAATGTTGCCATTTTTTCTTATTAAATTGATCTTATCTATAACAATTGTGTTAAATTAGTTGTGTGGTTGTCATATCCAAGAGGGATAATGGTGTAGTTGAATACACAAATAAGAGGGATAATGGCTCATCTTGACAGTTTTTAGTTTAGCACGTTTCTTTGTAATGATGACTTTTCTTTTTAATTGTGGGTTTTTCACTTCCGACACTATCATGAATCCCTACACAACATCCAGGTGGATATTGGTGGCCACCCACCTATTCCAACTAGCTTATTTTGGAATTTTTCATGTCAGTACATCTTTTTGTACTTCGAGGGACATTTTGGGGCCCTAAACAATGTTTTTTTGGCTTGCCACAGTAAAATTGTAAATAAAGTCAGAGCTTGACGCATAATGTATATTTCTCAAAAATACCTTTCCAATGGGTTGTCACACACCTAAAACAGAGATCGTATGCAAAAGTTACAACCCCAAGAAATTGAGATACCAACTTACCCATCGAGGCCCACATAAATTTTGGTTTTTCATCTCCTAGGGTTAGGTTTTTTGATGTCTAGGGTTTTGGAATTCACGAGCAATGTTAAAAACACCTTTGGAGCCTCATTGTAATCATGCTTCTAAGACGAATGTGTGTAGCAGCCTCATTTCTTCTCAAAGATAACTAACACCATTCGAGCAAGTTGTTTTCAGTTCTGCAGTTTTATAGTTTCGCATATTTTCTTTATTCAATATAATTTATTATTATTTGGATATTTGTTGTTGTTCTTCGTATATCTATGTTATTGTATTCAATATTTTATTCATTTTGTTTCGCTCATAAATTTGGATCAGCGGTATCAGAGTTGTCTGATCTTCATTTGTTTTTCTTTGTGCATGTCCCTGATAAGATCTGGGTACAAGAAGTTGGGACCTGAACTAGTCGATACTTTGTAAGATTGGTCGCATCGATCTCGATAACAAATGATGGGGAAAAAAAATAAATATGATGGAGCAGGAGATCCTTTTTCATTGTTGCTCGAGGAATCCCTTGCGGGACAAAGGAAAAAAATGATGGACAACTTTGTACGGATCCTTTGGCAGCTTCTGACATGAGATGCTTCTTCATAAAGTGGCCACAGAACCCCGTTCAAGGTACAAGTAAATTTTATATTCCATTATTTGAAGGACTGATAGATGTGGATGTTGTAGATAAATGGTTGAATCTACTTGAGGGGTATTTTTTGATACACAGTTTTTCCGATACGGAAAATATTACTTTTTCACTTCTCAAGATTGTCCCCCATGTTAAGGACTTGTGGGGTACTTACTCTGAGAAAAGGGCCACGGAGAAATCTCCTATATTTTTGGCCGCCCCAACATGGTATTACTTCAGGGATGCCATTAAAGAAAAGTACTACCTTGTTGGAAGCTACAACCAATACATAATATGGACCACACTGCATAAGAAAAGGGATGAGACAATACGAGATTTCACCAATGTTTTCCATACCCTGCACACCAAATTGGGTATCAAAGACTCTAAATGACATCTGGTGCTCAAATACCGCGAGTGTCTGCATAGATGCATTTAAATAGAAATGGAGTTTCTAGACATCGCATCATTAAGTGTGGCTTATAGATATGTTTTCAAGATTGAGCTGAAATTAAAGAAGAAGAGGCAAGAGTTTGGATATGAAAACTCCTCACAACTGAAGCAGGGAAAAGGTGGCCCCAACCCACAAAACAAGGGACATAGCAAATATGACCACTCTCAAGAGAACTAGTCCAAGCCGCAACCCAAGAAGGGTAATAAGAAGTCGAAGAAGGACATGAGAAATTGGTGTGATTACCATAAAATCCCTTGGTACAACACCGAAGAATGTCGCTCCAAGAAGTCATTGGTGGCTGAGCTAAAAGATTATGAGTTAGAGAAATATTTAGACTCTAAATCAAATCCATAAAGAGGCAAGTGGATTATCGATGTTGAACCTAGTGGCACCATCGCTAGGACCAAATTCCATCCAAGTAAACCAGACAAACTAGAGGAAGGGGAAAACCTCTTTCACTCAAAGATGCGAGTAAAGGGGATTCCCCTTCATTTCATTATAGATAGCGGCAACCAAAAGAACCAGATCTCATCAGAGGTCATCAAGTGTCTGGACTTGCCGATGAAACCACACCTGCATCCCTACACCATCGTCTAGCTTCTCTAAGGAAGAGATATCCACGTCAACCAACAATGTCGTCTACCATACAACATCAAGCCCTTCAAAGCCGAAGTATTGTGTGATATTTCTCCCCTTTAATGTTTTGATGTTATTTTAGAACAACCATATTTTTGGAAGAAACATGTTGTGTCTGAGTCTAGACCCTGCAGTGTTATTATTACTTTGGGTAGATAATTGATAAGATACAAGAGGTAGCATCTCTTACCGCTATTTCTTTAATCTCTGCTAAGCAATGTAGTAAGGTCATTTCACAGACCAAAAAGTTTGTCTTATTTATGATCTCTTCTCGCATCGAGAAGAAGGTCGTTGCCACATCTGTGACCTCTACATAGATCCTCTCTTTGCAACAAACGAAAGTGGAAGGGATCGTGGAAGAGTACATAGACATATTATGCTCATTCACGGGGGTACCGTTGCACTGAAAAGTAGAGCATATGATTGAACTAAACCCCTATTAACCTCTTCATAATGGACTAGTATATCATTGCTCGTTAATTGAAAATGATGAAACAAAGCGCCAGATACAAGATTTTCTTCAAAAGGGGCACATCTGACCCATATCCTCCCCTTACAGAAGGCCAACTGTACTAGTGTAGAATAAATACAAGACCTGGTGACTCTGCATTGATTACAAATCATTAAACAAAATCAAAGTCAGGAACTGGTACCCAATTCCCTGAATTCATGACCTTCTTAACCAACTGAAGGGGGGGAATTTCTTCAACAAGATTGACCTAAAGTCTTGCTACCACCAGCTTCCCATCAAACTGACTAATGTATGGAAGACAAATTTCATATCTAAACAAGGTCTCTTCGAATGGTTGGTAATTCCCTTTAGCTTAACAAATGCACCAACAAATTTCTTGAGGTTGATGGATGATGTATTGAGACCCTTCACCAACTATTTTCTGGTGGTATATATGGATGACATCCTCATCTTCAACAAAACTTGGGAGGATACCAAGTAGTATATCCAACATGTTTCGAGCACTCTGCGACAACAAAAGCTATATGCCAACCTGGAAAAATGCCCCTTTGTCATGAACAAGGTCCAATACTTGGGATACATATTTTATGAGCATGGGGTACATGTGGATCTAGCTAATATCTAAGTCATATGTGACTGGCCAACCCCAACCACACTAACTGAGATTCAAATCTTCTTGGGACTTGCCAAATTTGACCGAAGGTTCTTGTTTGGATTCTCCCATATTGCATGGGCCCTCAAACAAGTGACCAAGGGTGGTGGAATGGAAAATTTTACATGGGTAAATGCAAAAAAAAAATCATTTGATGATCTGAATCATCGCTTCTGCTCAGCTCCAGTACTCTCCTTACCTAATATGCGACAACCATTCGAGATTCAGACTGATTCCTTTGACTATGTTGTAGGCGTAGTTATCACTCAGTCATCTAGTAGAATACCATAGTGAGACACTCTCTAATACCATTCAGAAATACCCCACCTATGACAAGGAAATGTATTCCATTGTGCAAGCTTGTCATCAATGAAAACATTACATTCTGGGAAAGGAGACAATAATCCACATTGATTACAAGCCTTTGAATTTCATACAGACAAAGGGGAAGATGCAAAACAACCGCCATCAAAAGTGGTCCACATACTTGCAACAGTTCCATATCAACATCAAGTAAAGATATGGAGCACAAATTGTGTCGTTGAATTTCTTAGTCAACCTTCTATTGATGCACTCAAAAATGTGCTCCATTCCTGTGGGCATGAGGCATCTAAGTGGCCCCAACTTTATCAGCGTTACCTTCACTTTGCCACCACTTATCAATTCTTGGGTACATGCGCAAATGTCACCGATTTTCACATTTAGGATAGATTGTTATGCCATCTGGGCCACCTCTGTGTTCCCACAAGTGAGTGTGCAAAGATAATTTGGGAGGCTCACTAAAATCAGATGGAAGGAAATTTTGGCATGGAGAAAGTTGTGATTGTTATACCAAAACATTTTTATTGGAAAAAAAATTGACAACACATCAACAAGTATATAAGATATTGCATTGCTTATGTCATGGCCAAGCCAACCATCAAGATGCAAGGCTTATACACCCCTCTTCCTACTCCCGAGAGGCCTTGGGAATCCATCTCAATGGATTACATGTTTTGTCTTTCATCCACCAACAAATTAAATGACTATGCATTTGCGGTGGTTGATCAGTTTTCAAAGATGACCATTATTAGAGCCTGCAAGAACAGCATCACAAAGGTAGATACTGCCAATCTCTCCTTCGAACGGGTGTGGGTACATTTTGGGATACCACAGACCATCACCTCATATTGGGACAACAGGTTCCTCAACACATTTTGGTCGAGTATCTGGTCACTCTTGGACACCAAGACCACTAAATCCACTTCCTTCCACCCCCAAACCGATGGCCAGACAAATTTCGTCAATCAGATGATTGTGCACATCTTGCGTATGTATAACTCTAAGCATCCATTTACATGGGATGAGAGTCTTCCATATGTTCAAAACAACTACAACATGGCTCTCCATAGCTCTAACGACCATAGCCCATTTTAGGGGGGGCTGGGATTCCAACTCTTAGGTACCATTGATGTTTCACTACCTCTTGCAATCACACAGGAGGAATCTTCCCATGTTTAGTCTGAGGTCGACAAAGGCACTACATTCATTGAGCGTATTCACCACATCCTCCATGATCAACACTGGGTACCACACAAGTTTCAGGTGGGAGACAAGGTCTGGCTACATTTGTAGAAAGAGCACCTTACAGGGCCCCATCGTAAGCTCCATCCACTTCTCTATGGACCTTACATTGTCACCAAATATGTGGGTGATAATGATTTTGAGCTCAAAACTCACCCCTTCCTTGGCTTGCACCTAGTTTTCAATGTAGACATTCATCGGCCATATTTTCCACCATTATTGAAAACCTTAGAGATCGCATAACAATTGACACCAACATAGCTCAACCCTCACTACATGGAACAAGAATCCATTGATCATATAGTGTACATATAGGTCAATGGCACTCACCAGTAGAGGATCCAACTTTATTGAGTTGTCAAGACAAGACATCTCTTTCACCAAAGCAAGTGGCTCACCCGAGGCCAATTTCAACAGAAATTTACTCACCTGACGGGGGAACTCAACACAATCGAGACCATTCCTTCCTAAGGGGGGAGGATTGATCCAAGTGTATATTGGTGCACACCCACCTATTCCAACTGACTCATCTTGATAGTTTTGTGTTCAACATGTTTCTCTGTAATGATGACATTTCTTTGTAATTGTGGGTTTTTCACTTCTGGGGTTGTCCCAAAGCCCTTCATAGCATCTAGGTGGATATTGGTGGCCACCCACCTATTCCAACTAGTTTATTTTGGAAGTTTTCATGTTAGTACATATTTTTGTACTTCCAGGGTCATTTTGGGGCCCTAAACAATGTTTATTTTTCTTTCCATAGTCAAACTGTAAATGGAGTCATATTTTGATGACATAATGTGTATTTCTTGAAAATACCTTTCCAATAGGTTATCAAATGCCTAAAACAAAGGTAACATGAAAAAATTACGACCCCGAGAAGTTGAGGTACCAACTTACCCATTGGGCCCACATAACTTTTGGCGTTTAATCTCCTAGGTGCAACAGTGCAGAATACCAACTCAAAACTTGTTTCATCCATATCTAACTAGCGTGAAGATTGCCCATTTGATTTTATCTATCAAAAGACATCTACAATTGTTGGTTTTCAGTTCCCTAGAGGTATAAATTCAGAAGGACCTAGAGTCGCTTGGACAAATTAATGAAAGCGACAAAGCCTCGGCTTATCTTATATCGACTTCCCAAGACAATCTTGCTGCAACAACCACCACAAGGATTAATTCAATCCATGAACCCATTCGACAAGAGAACGCCATTGAAAATTTGTACAATTTGGTGATAGATTATGTAGAAGCTAAAATCATTGGCATACATGGAAACGTTGGATCGAGAAAACCTAAGCTTCTCATAAAACTCTTCTAGTGAAAAAAGGTGTGTAATCACTTTAGTAATGGTCTATTCCTTTGTCTCATTGTTTCTTAGAATTCATATTTTCTATTTCCTAGTAATGAATTTTATAGACAAATAGCCATACAAAACGATCTATATTTCCATCGAGAACTGGATGAAGAAGATGTAAAAATATGGTTAAATTAGGGGATGCAATAGAAGAGGAAAATTGTGTTATTATTAGATGATGTATGCAGAGACGATGATAAATTATTGAAGGTATTAGGTTCATGAGGGGACAGTGAGAAATTTTTGAAGGGATGGAGGGTACTACCTTTATTCTTCGAACAAGAAAGAATGGAATGAACTACCTTTTCTATGTAAATGCTAGTAGTATTTTGGTGGATACAACTCTCGAGGGAGCTAGAAGGGTCATTTTTCCACCGTCCACCGATGCACCTACTTTTTCTTATGCTCTAGCTTGGGAATTTTCCTTTGCATCCAACTCTATTCATACCTTTGCACTTGATTCTAAATAGTCATATGGTCACATGCCCCAGGTTCTTAATGAACTACTATGGGTACATGGGTGGTTCAAATATTTTTCAAGGGCTAGTGAAAGGAAGGTGATAAAAAAAATCCCTACCCATGTAGTGTGAGGATATATCTTCAGTGTCATCAAAAGTGAATGAACTATGAAGGAGACTCACTAGCGTCAACACACTTTTAGAATTTTAAGAGGATGGCATGATAGGAAGGAAAAATCTATTGGGTGCACAATATGTAGAGATGGGAAGGAAAACTAAACTCCATTGGGCATGTAGTATGTAGATCTAGAGACTATTAAGCACATTGTTACGCAATTCCAGGTAAATGTCAGCTGGCATCGATTGAAGAAACAACGTTATAAGAACTGATCCTTTAAAACCATGTATCTTGATTCACTTGTTTGTCTCCATTGGTGAACTTCAATTTTCACTAGGAAGCAGAAACATGAACGCGTTAAAAAACAAGAATTTATGATGGAACCACCGAACAAGTATGTTGAACCACCAAACACGTAACCCTACATGACATTTGTCAAAATGGCCTCGATATGGGGCCAAATAAGACCTCAATGTTGAATCTTAGCATAAAAACCAAATAATCTTTAATTTTGTTAGAAATTTGGGTTAACCTCCTAAGACACTAATGTAAAATAGGAAAATGGGTTCATATATACTAAATAAGACCTCATATTCTTAACAATTAGGAATAAAACCTCTGCTCAAAGAAAATTGGTTGGTGCATGCAAGTCCAAACATGTAAAACTTCGAGTTAAAATGTCTTGTATATTGGCTTTGATTTTTGTGCCTCAACTAATGAAAAATGGAAAATTTATATAAATAATAATAATAATAATAATGTATTAATAATAAATTTAATAAAGTATAAATTCAATGTATTCACACTTTATTAATGTATCAATATTTTATTAATGTATGAATATTGTGTTATTTGTATTAATACTTTAATCTAATAATGTAATAATGTATTATTATTTACTATAAGTGGAAACTAATTATATATAAGACTCAAGTGTGTAATATTATAGATATAAAATAATATGCAGAACATAAATAATTAGCTAGAAATGGTAGATAAACAACAGTATAACCAGAACAACAACACAATAATATCAAAATGATACCAAAATAACACCAGAAAAAACACTTTGATTACTAAGAGAAATGTTCACTTGCCACTTCGAGGGGGAAACCTCCAGAAGAGAAGAGCTCTATTACAATAACATCCAAGACAAAACTTCTCATACCCTTGACTCCTATTTATACTAAATATGTCTATCAAAAGAACAATCTAGAGGAAGATCCTTATAGAAGTGGAAGCTTCTATTAGGTATTCTTACATTGGACTTATTCTTCCGTATTTCCAGGCCTTATTAATATTGACCTTTATTACATGGAAATATAGTATTCTAGATATGTGAGGGGTTAGTCCCTAACATGTCCTCCCCCTTAAAAGCATCCTTGTCCTCAAGGCTTGAGATGAGGAAATTGTTGCATAATGGTAGCTAGTTCCCAAGTGGCATTTGTTGGAGTTGTATATTTCCACTATGCTAACACCTCCTTGATGGTTCACTGACACAGACGACTCACACGCTAGTCCAAAACTACAAGTTGTGACTGTAGCCAAATGGAGACTTCTTCATCCACCTCGGGAAGGTTGGTTTGAGTTTAGAACCTAGTTCCAATCACCTTATTTAAGAAGGAAACATGAAAAACAAGATGGATCTTAGAATGATTGGGGAAAGATAATTGATAGGCCACCTGTCCCACACACTTCATAATGGTATAAGGAACACAAAATTTGGGTGCCAGTTTTTGAAATGGTCAGCCTTGAAGGAATTTTTCTTGTAAGGTTGCAGTCGAAGAAACACATGATCCCCTTCTGCAAATTGACATTCAAAGTGGCCTTGATCTGCTTGTTGCTTCATGCAATTTTGGGCCATGACCAAATTCTCTTTGAGGGTGCAGAGAATAGCCTCTCAAACTGTAAGCGTTTGGTCAATCGTCTAGACCTTCAAGACACCTGGAAAATATGTTAGAACTAAAGGTGAAACTTGACCATAAAAATAAGTCATTC
The DNA here is from genome assembly GCA_009831015.1 of Picea engelmannii. Lineage (NCBI taxonomy): Eukaryota > Viridiplantae > Streptophyta > Pinopsida > Pinales > Pinaceae > Picea > Picea engelmannii. The sequence goes on from ML778698.1 coordinate 1,534,793, forward strand.
GGTTAGCTGTATGGTAAGAAGTGTTGTACCACCAATGAACAAGTGGTAACCATTGAGCCCATTGATTTTTCCTTTCATATGCAAAACACCTCAAATATGTTTCCAAACACTTGTTGACAAATTCAGTTTGACCATCAGTCTGGGGATGATAAACTGTACTGAGAGTCAATTGGGTTCCTTGTAGCTTGAACTGTTCTTGGAAAAAAAATGTTGGTGAAAGTTGGGTCGCGATCAGAAACAATAGAATGCAGCATGCCATGAATCTTGAAGACCTGATCCATGAAAAGTTGATCCACAATGGATGTTGTAAATGGGTCTTGAAGAGAACATAAATGAGAATACTTGGAAATATGATCAACTACCACCATGATGACTGATTTATTGTCTGATTTAGGTAAACCTACAATAAAATCCATAGATCTAGCCTGCCAAATAACAGTTGGAATCTGAAGCAGTTGTAGTGTGCTAGGAGATTTGATTGTTTCTGACTTGTTGCATTGACACACATCACATTCAGCAACAAAATTATGAACTTCATGTTTCATACCATCCCAGAAAAAATAACATTTGACTTGGTCATAGGTTTTGGTAAACCCGAAGTTCCCAGCGGTGGGTGTAGCATGAATCTCAGAAAGTACCACGGATTTAAGTTTTGACTATTTACTTAAATACAAACGACCTTTGTATCGAATATCATCATGGAACCAAGAGTACCACGGGGAGACTAGAGAATTGTCCTACAATTGTTGTATCAGATGCAAACTTTTGGGATCGTGTAGCCATTCCTAACAAACAACTTGGAGCCAATCTGGTACAATGAAGGAGAGAGAAAAAAAGGACCCTTCATCTTCATATTTTCTGGAAAGTGCATCGACAACCACATTGAATTTTTCTTTCTTATAAATGATCTCATAATCTTATCCAAAGATCTTATTCATCCATTTTCGTTGCTCTAGGGAGGAAAGGCGTTTTTCCAGAAAATACTTGAGGCTTTGATGATTTCTCTTAATTTGGAAGTGTTTCCCCAATAGATAAGGGCGCCAAAGATCCACGACATGTAGAATAACCAACATTTCCTTTTCATAGATGGATTTTCCCATATTTTTCTCTGACAATTGTTTGTTGGTAAAGGACAAAGGTCAATCCTCTTGCATAAGGACGATGCCAATTCCTTTCCTTGAAGCTTCAAATTCAAGGACAAAGGTCTTTGTGAAATCAGGAAGGGCCAGGACTGGAGTGGTTCACATGGCCATATTAAAGGTTTAAAAATCCTGAGCAACAACTAGAGTCCAATTGAAAGAATTCTTTTTAAGGACAATAGTGAGAGGTGTCACAATATTTCCATAATTCTTAACAAACTTGCGATAATGACATGTTAAACCCATAAATAAACACAATCTTTTGAGAGTCTTTGGGTGAGGCCAATCTTGCATAGCTTCAATCTTTTTAGGATCCACCCTGACACCGGCCTTTCCAACAAGATGACCGAAGTACTCAACTTTTGAGGTGCCAAAATCACATTTATATTGTTTGAGGAAAAGTTGGTGTTGAGAGAGTAGATGGAGAACTCGATCCACATGAGTAAGATGGGTCATCCAGGTTTTACTATAGATGAGGATATCATCAAAGAAAACTAAGACAAAATGAAGGAAGACATGATTCATGAGGCTTTGGAAAGTGGAAGGAGCATTACACAAGCCAAAGGGAATGATCAAAAAATCATAGTGGCCCTCATGAGTTCTAAATGAAATCTTAGGAATTTTTTCCTCGTTCATATGGATCTAGTGGTAGCCAGAACGAAGATCAAGTTTAGTAAATAATTGGTCACCACTCAATTCATCCAAGAGGTCATCAATGACAGGAATGGAAAATTGTCTTTAATGGTGAGTTTGTTGAGGGCACGGAATTCAGGACACATCCTCCAATAACCTTCTTTCTTAAGGACCATGACCACAAGAGAAGAGTAGGGGCTCATACTAGGGTGTATAACACCTACGTTGAGCAGTTTTTGAACAATTTTCTCCATTTCTTTTTCTTGGGAAAAGGGGTGACAATAGAAACATATATTGGGAGGAAGGATTCCTGAGACAAAGGGAATGGAATGATCATGAATACCACAAGAGGATGCAGTCCCTAGGGAGTGGAAAAAACCACTTGATGTTTAGAGAGGATGGATTGAAGGTCCTGTAGCACAGAGGGTGTCTCAATGGATTTTATGCAATGGAGTTGGGAAATAATGCTAGAATGACCTTTTTTTAGTAGCTTTTCCATGCGATGGGAATTGATGATCTCGAGGGAACTGACGGTGATTCCTTGAAACTTATATTATTGTCCGTCCTGGTAAAATTGCATGGTTACTTCCTTAAAATCCATTAGAATGGGACCCAAAGTCCTTATCCATTATGCACTCAACATAATGTCACAACCACCCATGTCGATAAAAAACATATGAGATTTCAGGTGGTACTAACCAAATTGGAGACACATTTTCACAACACCCTCGACATTTCATGGACCTGCCATTGGTAATCATGATTTTAAAATTATTGAGGGCACAAATATAACAATTGGTTTCTTGGGAAATGTGACAATGAATAAAATTATGGGTGCTTCCACTGTCAACAAGAATGATGACCTTCCTATGCTTAATGTAACCCATTAGCTTGAGGGTTTGGGGAGTAGAGAAGCCAGTGAGAGCATTTAGGGAAATGACCGGTTCTACTTCAGGAGGGTCTAGGGGAGGGTTCATGTCAGTGGGTTAAGGTGACATGGACATAAGGGGAGCCTCAACATCCTCTTCCGAAACATCTTCCAAGATGGCCATAAAAATATTTTGTTCCTTACACTTTTGCCTAGGAAAATAATTGTCATCAAAATTATAACAAAGGCCTTTGAGTTGGTGTTCAACCATTTCAACCCTTGTCAATTTCTAGATCTTTAGTGGAGTAGAAGGAGGAGTGGGAGTGAATGTTTTAGTGCGAGGAATAAAGGAGGGTTTTCGGTTTTGAGAAGAGACAACCTGTTGTGCTTCCTTAGCTCTTTTAGTAGAAACTACCAAACTCTGAGGCCAAGCCATGAGGACATGGGCACGAATCACATCCTTGATGCCATTGATAAAACATTCTTGGAAAACAATATCGGACATGCCCTCTGTACGAAAAGTCAATCGCTCAAAAACGACTATAAAGTCTTCCATTGTGCCAGAATGTTTCAACTTTGTGAAATGGCCTAAATGGTTTGTATCATTGTCAAAGCATTCGTAAAGCTCTGCCACAAAGTGTGTGTAAGCCACATACCCTTGGTGGGCATTTTTTCTCCATTTCCAGCATTGCCAATGTTCTTGATCTAAATGGAGAACACCATACCCGAGTTTGGCCAACTATCCATCATGCCATACAAAGAGAAATAATGTTCTATTTGAGTTACCCAACCAGTGGGATATGAGCCATCAAATTTGGTCACATCCACACGTGGAAGGCGTAGGACACATTGAAAGTGATGGCGCTGAAAATTCCAGGAATGAGAGGAAGTTTCACCTTCGTTGTATAAAGTTGGGTCAGATGAGGGAAGATTTGCAAGGATACGAAGCTTGGGACAAATCAACATAGTGAAGGATTCAAGATGGGAAGCAATGTCTTTTTTGAGTTCTTGTTTGAGGTCCTCGATTGTGGCAGTGATGGAGGAATGCATGCTTTTATTGATGGTGGAAATATTTGCCTGGAGCTGTGTCACTTCTTGTTGGGTTTCTATAAAATTAGAGTGCAAGGTATTGAAGCGAGCTTCCAAGTCTTAGGCACAAGTGTGGGCCATCATGAAGAGGGAACAAGAAACGGGGCAGGTGGGATCAAACATAAAATGGGTTATGGGTGAAGTGTATCACAATGATCAAGGCGATGAGTTGAATCCGATGGGGTAAAGCCCAAATAAGGTTGTTGGAAGGAGGTCGGGTTAACGATAAAAAAAATTTGATGAAAAATAATAGGTATGAATGCGATAAGGGAAAAGAGAGAAATCCAACGGAACAGGTCTCAAATACTCCGATCTGAAGAATACTGCAGTGATTAAATGCCCAAATGCTTAACATGAAGAAATGTGTAGTAATTTCACAACCCTAATGCAAGAGACACAGTTGCATGGCAATAGATCGTGTCTGTTATGTTTTTATTTTCGTCCCAAGGGTTGGGGTATTCAAGGGTTCTATAGACAAGGGTTTTCCCTATGCTATAGCTCTCTGATATATGTGCAGGGTCCAACAATAGTACTCGACCCAATATCTCAGGGCACCAACTAAGGAGGCTAGACCGTGCACTTAGCCATACTAATCAACTACCCAGGTACTACAGAGTATTTTCCTGAGTGTTGTTCTCGGTGGCACTATAGAATTCAGGTGGCCGATCGATTTATCTATGGAGGGCTTCAGAAGATGTAGGTCGATCTGTATACAAGTGTTTTCCGATGCGCTACCACTCGAAGGGGTACCAACATGGGTTACAAGGGTGGCCAACAGATGTGCACTTAAGTACCACTTGTATTTCCTGTGTGTATGAATCCTTGACCACGGGTTTATTCACGTAACGACATATCTCTCTAGCTTAAAAACGTTGGAATACGTCTCTACTTTGAAAAAAAAATTGAACCCACAATTTTTTGTCGAGGAAGGTGCTCTGATACCCCTTGTAATATTCTAGATATAAAATAGTATGCAGAACAAAAATAATTAGCTAGAAATGGGAGATAAACAACAATATAACTAAAACAACACCACAATAATACCAAAATGATATGAGAATAACACCAGAAAGAGCACTTTGATCACTTAGAGAAATGTTCACATGCCTCTTCGAGGGGCCAAGCTCCAATAGAGCAGAGCTCTATTACAATAATATCCAAGACAAAACTTCTCATACCCTCAACTCCTATTTATACTAAATATGTCTATCAAAAGAACAATCTAAAGGAAGATCCTTCTAGAAGCAGAAGCTTCTATTAGGTCTTCTTACATTGGACTTATTCTTCCTTTATTGGTAGGCCTTATTAATGTTGACCTTTATTACATGGAAATATAGTATTCTACCTAGGTTGAGGGGTTAGGTCCCGAACAAAATGCTTTCTGAAAATTTGTTGTATAGTGGCCTTATTTATGTTGAGATTTCATTTCACATTAATACTTCTTATCGTCTTCATCCATTCAATGATTTTAAAAAAAAAATAGCCATTTCTATTAAAAAAATGAATGGCTACCCACTTTTATTGATTGTCTTAACTTATATCATAAAAATGGGGCAAATGGATGATAAAACAACTAATTAATTACTATATTCAAGTGGTTGATATTGATAATGAAACTTATTAGATTTGGTTGAAAATTTGCTATATAATAATCTTGTGTACGCTGAGATTTAATTCTACATCAATATTTTTTAGTATCATTTTTGTTAAAGATATTTACATGTTTATCTTCACTATTTTACTTCCTTATAAAATGTTACTTCCTTATAAAATGGTGAAAAAACATTTAAATAAAGTGGACAATGAATATTAAATTTTGTTAAAAAATTGTTCCATAAATTTTATTAAAAAAAAATTTAGGGGAAAATTTAAATTCACATTAATAATTCTCAACATCTTCTTTCCTTAAATATACCTTCTAATAATTCCCAACTTCTTTTATCCTTGAATATACCTTCTTATATGTTTAACTATTTTAAATTTTAATGAAATAATAAAAATTACCAAATAAATAATAATATAATTTTTTTTAAATAAAACATATGAATAACAATATAGTGTAACAATTTAAAATTTTAACGTTGAAATTTAAAATAATATGATCACAACGAAAATAAAAGCTTTAAACCTGATTTTATTCTAGTGATATTTCATCGCTCATCACACAGTTGGTTAAAATTTGATTAAAGCTCCTTAATATTTAACCACACAAACCGTTTTTATAGAAAAATCGAGGCAAAACTGCACCACAAATAATCCTCTTTTAAATTAAGAGGTAAAGTAAATACAGTTTTGGATATCAAATATTTAAGTTGAAAGTTATTTTTTTACAACTATTGAAAATGGGTATATTTAATCATCTTTTAATCATAAATTTTAATTTTATGGTTATCAATTGAAAATGAAGATGTTAACATATTTTAAGTCATCTTTCCAAATCAATGAATGAAATCTCAACTTTCTTACTTTAATTAAAAAGTTACTGTGTGACCATCTTATTATCACATTCAAATAATTAACAAACTTAATTCCAACCCTTTCATATTGTCCGGTATAATGTGAATTCAGTCCATCCCTAATATAATATAATCAGACGCATGGATTCTAGCAACGCAAATGAAAAAAAAACCAAAAAAAAATAATTACAGTGTCAATTAGGTTTTCTTTAACTACGTACCCGATTTTTACTGAGCGGAAATTTTACTGAGTTTGCGGCTGTGCTTGTTTATGTCATAGAGGGTACCTATTATGTGGTCCCTATTCTTGTGGAATTTTCCCACAGGTCAACAAATTTATTTTAAATTCTCTACCACTCACGATAACAACATTTTCTTATCTTATTCGGACAAACTAAGCTTCTGGCAATCCCAATTATTTGAAATTCTCTACCACTGAATATGTTGTCTTATCTTATTCTGACAAACTAAGCTTTTGTGAATCCCATGGCGGCTTTAAATAGCAGACGCTTCTACATTCCTTCCAACAGTACAGTGTAGTGTGCGCAATATGGATTTTCCTTATTTTCCTTTGTCCTTCCCTGTCATGGTAGCCGATGGAGGTGCTGCCACAGCAGCTATTGTTGGGTTAGTCTTATCTTTCTTCTTCATATGGTTATTGCACAAGAGAAGGATTAACGCCAGATTGCCGCCGGGACCCTTTCCATGGCCGATCATCGGGAATCTCCACCAATTGATACTGCCTGCTCACCGTTCTCTTAAAGACCTTGCTGACAAATATGGCCCCATTTTCTTTCTGCGCTTAGGCTCTGTCCCTACCGTCGTCGTTTCTTCTTCTGAGATGGCCAAACACTTTCTCAGAACTCGTGATTTAATATTTGCCAGCCGACCTCCAACCTCCGCTGGGAAATATATATTTTTCAATTTTAAGGATGTGGCCTTCTCTCAATGCCAAAAGGATGGAATCCTTCAAGCATGTGCGAGAGGAAGAGGTATCTCTCACGATCCGTTCCATTTGGGAGAAGAGCGAGAGCGGCACGATTGCGGTGAATGTGAGCAAGGCCATGTCTACTCTAGCCTCGAATATAGTTTGGCGGATACTGGCGAGGAGGAAATTTACGGACGATGATTTGGGTGGCGAATTCAAAGGGTTTCAGGATCTGTTGGTAAGTTGGAAACTATGGCGGGAGCTTTTAACATTGGAGACTTTATTCCTTGCTTGGATTGGTTTGATTTGCAAGGTATGAAGCGGCGCATGAAGAAAATCCATAAAACATTTGATGAATTCTCTGAGAAAATAATAGACGACCACGTTGCTGATCGCATGGCCGCGGCCTCGAACGGCGAGAAAGAAGAAGAGCCTCATGTTAAAGATTTCGTCGATATGCTGCTCCAGATGGCCGAGGCCGACACCAAAATCACACGGGAAGCCATCAAGGCTGTTGTTCTTGTATGCCTCTCCAACCGCGCCCATTCCATTACTCTTTATGATCCTCATTCTTAAACTGAAATTAATCAATATTTTGCATTAATTGTATTTGTATTTGTGCAGGACATGTTCGCCGGTGGGGTGCAGACGACATCAAGTACGTTAGAATGGGCAATGA
>ML778699.1:4074-17316 GCA_009831015.1 Picea engelmannii
TCATACTTAAACTAATCATAGTCACAATTAATTAATTAATAACAGATAATTAATTAAGGTTATTTAATAATTAATTATAGTTTAGCTAATTTTTAGGGTTATTTATTAAATTATTCATATCAATAATTAATGGTCGTTACATAACTCATGTTATTTTTGTGCTTAAATTATCACTGCTTTGGTTTATGATGAAGCATAAAGGAAGGTATGGTGAGACATTGTTAGGATGGTTTCAATGGATATTTGACTACACCTAGAATTCAACCAACAAGTAAGTAGAGGTAAGTATGTAGGTATTTGCATTCATTGTATATACCATCTGCATTTCATGCTAGAGTAATTGAATTTCCATTTGTATATATGCTTGTTTATTTTCATTTATTGTACCATATATGAGCCAGGGATGATATCACCACCCCAAATGATTACTAATAATATTTTGTTGAGATCAATAAGATCACAGGTCATGCTAGAGATGTTGAGGTTCTCATGCGCTCTACGGTGAGCACATGTCCCTGAGTTGGAGCCAGATGTTATCCCCTAGCCTAGGGATAACTAAGGAGATTATATCTCAAGGCCCATAGGTCCTAGACATGGAGTATAGAGAGACATATTTACTTGAGCCTGGCCCTGGAGGGCCCATATTTCTTCTTCAACGCCTCCACCTTGTTAGAAACAACAACATCCATCCCATCGGCCCAGTCCTTCATCAATAGTAGGTCTTGCTCCATGAGGTAATGAGTCTAGGTATCATGGTATGTGTCACTTTGATTCTCAAAACATTTGAATATGTGCATAAAATTATATTTACTTCTAACGTGTGTTTGGACCTTATGCCTTTCCACTTGTCCACACCTGGGGGGAATGACAGGATACCCTAGCAAGTTTGGTTCCCATAGGGTTTTAGTTTCCACTGGGAGGGTTCATGAAAGGTAATCATATGTTCCCACCATACTTTCCACTTTTCATCTTTCCCCCCCTCATCCATCCCATACATTGGTTAGGGCACTAGGTTTTCCAAGCTAGCAAAGGGTTGTACCTTACCTTGTGGGAAGAAGGGGCTAAAGGCCCAGAGGGTATAAGTAGTTGGAAAAATATAAAATCCAAAATAAAAAAACCTTTAGATGCTTCACCCAAGGATCCTTGAGAAAGCAATAAAAGGCTTCTCAAAAAGAAACAAAGGGACCCATAAAATAATAAAATAAATACCTAGTTGGAGGATAGGGGGTCTCATCACGAGTCAACATATTAGGTCCATGGGAATGTATCAGTATGACACTACCATTCATTTGGTCACCACACCAGGTCAATGGCTCTTGGTGGCATATCCAAGAGAAAGGGGGTCTCATCATGAGCCAACCTTCTCATCTCTGTTAAATGCTTGTGGGTAACATTGTCACCACTAGTCACCACGCCACGGAAATGTCCCCTAACTAGTCTCTTGAAAGAAAAATCAATAAGATAAAAAGATAAAATTCATTGAATGGGCTTGGAAACATTTGCATCCATGACAAGGTGCAACTCACCCTCTTTATAGGCACCCACAGGTAAGCCATACATTCCCCTGTCATCATTGCACCCATTTCTCATACATCCCTTACCACCTCATCCACTTACATGGCCTGGATTTGTCTTCACCTGGAAACATCCCACTTCTAAAGAGAATTATCCCAATAGGACCTCCTAGTGTCCCCTCCAAACCTAGCTTGTATAATAGCATAACTTATTTGAGCACTTGTATGGGAAAGGGGGTTTTATGCACATGTTTAAATAACTTTATTATTAGATGTGATTGACATTTCTATGATCCCTATGACTTATGAGCCCATGGAGGGTGTACTTTTTGTTGTTGCAGGGCCACACCTGACAGATAGGTACACATGGGGAGATGATTATTTTGGACCTCCATAGGGATAAAATCCCACCAGATGGATGTTGAGACCCCAGCCATGGGCATAGAAAGATCAGAGGTTTGCACCAGAGAAAGAGGAGGGCATTCCACCAGAGACAACTTGGCAGGCCTAGACCCAGGGGGGTCTTTCCCTCCCACGTTGATGTAGGCCTTGGAAGGCCCATGACATCAACTTTGTGACCCATGACATCACCTCTATGACCCATGACATCACCCATCATTTGATGGACACTTTGGAGGCAGATAAGGTTTAAGATATTATTAGAGTTCTTTTCATTTCACTAGATAACAATAGCATAAATAGGATCACTGAGAAATACACAATCACAAGAGACACGTCATTTATCTTGGGAAACCCTCATGGGGGAGAAAACCTAGCAAAAACATCCTTAATATAGATAGCCAATACAATGCCAAGAGATAACTCAAACAAATACAGAAAGTCCTCTGCCAAGAATGCGCATCTCTCTCTCTTCTTCCTTTTCCAACTACAACTCCGAACTTGCTTCTTGATGAACACGTGAGTGTGTGTCCAAATGAGGCGCTAGCCTCTTTATTTATACAATTCTGGCACATGTGGATGGAGGTGTCTTTTCACTGGCAGAACCAACTTCTTATTCTGGGTGGTTATAACCACTTTAATATATTCTGGCTCGGCCAACTTCTCATTCTGGGTGGTTATAACCACTTTAATATATTCCAGGGCCGAATTTTCATTTAGCCTATTACAATTAAGGTTTGACCAATCCGAAAAAATGGATTTGGTCATTTACAATACCCAACATGATCAATCTGCAAAAGGTGATTGATCTAATGAATAATACATCAATAATAATTAGAATACTCTTTGCAGTTACAATATTTCAACACTCCCCCTTAACAAGAAGGGTATTCTACAACAACATCAGGCGAGAGAGAGAGGGAAACATCATCAACAATATCTTGGAACATTGACTGGCATATCTATAAATCATTGAAAGTTTTTCTCATCATCAACACAACACAGAGGTTGAAGCATCATCAACACAACATAGAGGCTGGAGCATCATCAACATAGCACAGAGGATGGAGAATCATCAACACAACATAGAGTTGGAGCATCATCATCATCTTCTTTAACATGAGGCTAAAGTAATATCATCATCTTCTTTAGCATGAGGCTAAGGTAACATCATCATCTTCAGCATGAAATATGAAATAACATCATCATCATCGTAATCATATTCAACAAAGACTCAGGAGGTGAAGTGGCATCATCATCATCATCTTCAGCAAGAGGCTTGTTATCGCATAGTTTGTAGCTAGGTCAAATGGCTAAGATAGAAGGCCAAACTGGCATAACAGGAACCTATCCCACCTAATGTCACCACGATGGCGAGGTTATTTCTCTTTAGGGAGGTTAGGCCCAGGGGAGACGTCCTCGGTAACTTGGAGTTTTGAAGAGACAAAAGTCAAAGGACGAAGGTAAAGTCCCCCCTTCACAGGTCACCACCAAAACAGATAGTCCCGTCTAAACAGCCAATAATGAAGTGAAGCCCCAAAGAAGAACCCCTGCCCGGTACAAAGCAACAACAAACCAATATATGCAAGCTATGTTTCAACGGGTTAGTGCTTCATAAGACTATCTGACATAAGCAATTATGGCAATAAATATTGACAAAGTCAATGTTTATTAATATAGCAATGCAAATAATATCACTTCCTCAATAAATAATGAAATGAGATGGCATTTAATGTTACAAATCAACACAACATCAATTAATTCCTAAGTCACCATTCAATTGCTTCCTAAACAAGACGTTGTTGCATAAAGATGAGATATTCAAGTATGACATCAACAACTTTAGGGTTAGTAATTAGTTAGGGTTTCAATTTAGAAAAGAGTTTAAAAGTTTGTTTGATCACTTTCACTTCAATGCTGGAGGTCTAAGATCAGTGCCTTTGGGCTAATGGAGTCAATTTAGCAGAGGAGGATGGCAAAGGACTAGAGGGAAGAGTTCTGAAGTGCTGCTATGGCAGGGCCCTAGGATCAAAACCCTAGGGGAAAGAGGCTCACTCCAGTGTTTCTAAAGCAAGGCCTCATGCTCTCTCCTCCTTCCTTAGGTTAACTTGGAAAAACGGCTAGCACGAAAAATAAATCAAGACAAGAGAGTGCAGTGAGGGAGAGTGTTGCTATAGCAAGGCTCTATCATCAAACCCTAGAAGCAGGATGACCCTAGGTGTATATAGCCTAGGCTTGGGATGTCTCCTCCTTCTTGACTTCTGAAAGTACGACTAGCTCAAGGAGAAGAAGCAATAAGAGTGTAGCTATGGCTAGAATATTTCTTCCTTCTTCAATGGATGAAAATTTCTCTTTTAGGGGACATGAAACAAGGACCTACTTGTGTGCTTGTCACCTGGGGTTTTTGTTCATCAAATTATAAACATATGCAAGAATATAAGACTACAACCATTCAATCAAGATTTTTTGCAGAAAAAACACTTACATATCACCATGAAATAGCATGCAAACCCTAGTTGTAAACCTTCCTTCAAGAGAAATGCCAAAAATTCCAAGAAATTCCTTCCTTCAACAAGTGCACCTCACTAAACCAGCAAGAATACCCAAGAAGGGCCCTAAAATCCGACCTCACTAATGAGTGAGTGATGTGTTATGTCAAAATGAGGCTAAAACTCCTCAATATATACTGTATCAATGACCTTAATTAACTTTTTGGTCATAAAAAGGCCGACAAGGCCATAATACTATTTTTTACATTAAATTGTCAAATTAAAACCCTAACTGGGCTAATAAAAAGGTAAAAGCCACTTCAAGGGAGGTGATAGCCCCTTTTAGGGAAAATGAGACATCCAGGAGAAAAACGTTAGCCCCCCAGGGGCCTCTCCAACATGCCACATGTGCCACTGCTGCCCAGTCTGCCTCCATGAATGTCCATGAAGCTGTATGATGTCATGGTGAGGATGGGGGCGTCTTGAGCCTTCCAAGGCCAACGTTCCACTGAAAAGGGTTCATTCCCCCTAGGTCAGGCTCCACCAAAGTGCCCCTGATGGAACATCCTCTTCTTCTCCGGTGCAAGACCCTAATCAACCACTGTCCTGTCTTTTCCCCCTAATGGGGTCTCAACATCCATCTGGTGGGCTCTTCAGCCCCATGGAGGTCCGAACTGATCATCTCCCCATGTGTACCGGTCCAAATGGTACCTGTCCATCAGGCATGATCCTGCACATCAAAGGCTACGCCTTCCATGGGCTCATCAGTCACCGAGATCATAGAAATGTTAATCACATTTCATCATCAACATTATCAAACATATGCATAAGACCCTAATACATCAGTCAATAGCTCAAAGACATTACAAAAACCTACAATACATGACTGGAGAAAAAGACAAGACGTCCTATTGGGCTAGTATCCACAAGAAAGGGGAAGTTTTCAGAAGGTTTCATCCAAGCCATGTAAGTGAGGTGATGTGGCTAGGGGATGTCCAGACATGTGGGTGAAGTGAGAGCCAGGGATGCATGATGTCATTTGTGGGTGACTTTGTAGAAGGTGAGCTGTACCTGCCATGGATGAAATTGTTTCCAAACCCGCTCTTGCCTTTATTATTTTCTTTTATTTTATTTTTCTTCTTCTTATTTTCTTTTATTCAAGGGCTAACCAAAGGACATTTCCTTGGCATGGTGACTAGAGTTGATAGTGTTACCCACAAGTACTTTCACAGAGATGAGAAGGATGGCTCACGATGAGACCCCCTTTCCCTTGGCCATGCAGCCAAAGGTCACTGCCCTGGCTTGGTAACTAGATGGTGGAAATGTCATGTTGTTAGGTACCCATGAACCTAATAGGTTGGCTCATGATGAGACCCCCTATCCTCTTGATTAGGTCTTGTTTGTATTTTCTGGGTCCCTCTTGTTTCTTACTGAGAGGATTTTTATTGCCTTCTCGGGATCCCTGGGTGAAGCATCTTGAGGTTTATTTCTAGTATTTTACCTTTTACCAGCTGCTTTTACCTTCTGGGCCTTTAGCCCCTTCTTTCCACGAGATAAGGTGTAATCCTATAAACAGGTCAACCTAATGCTCAGATAAAGGGAATGGGATAGGTGAGCAGGAGATAAGATGAAATAGTGGTGCTATGATGGGAGCAGACGATGAATTTTTAGAAATGCCCCAGTGGAAAACCCAGACCTATGGGCACAAGCTTGCTAGGATACCTTGTCAATCCCCCAGAGCATGTTCAAGTGGGATAATGTAAGATCCAAGCAGTTGTTAGAGATAAAAGGAATCAGATGCATATATTTAAAGGTTTTAATGATCAAAAGTGACACACACCATGATACCTGGACCAATTACCTCATGGAGCAAGAACCTCGTCTGATACAAGACGAAGCCGATGGTGATGGATGCTGCTACCAACAAGATAAAGCTGATGGAAGAAGAAAAGGATGGGCCCTCCAGGACCATGCTCAGGTCAATCCTGCTCTCAATACTCCATGTCTAGGACCTTTGGGCCTCAAGACATGATCTCCTAGTTATCCCTAAAAATCAAGGATAACATCTGGCTCCAACTCGAGGACATGTGCTCACCGTAGAGTGCATGAGAACCTTAGCATCTCTGGCATAACCTCCAGACCTTCTCAAACTCGATAGGGGCATCAGTAACAAAATGGGGCGGTAATGCCACCCCAACACACACACACACACACACACACACACACACACACATATATAAAATAAAACAATCAATAATGCAAATGTGGAAGCAAACTAACATGAAATGAAAATGGTATAATACATGAAAGATGCCTACTTACCTTCACTTACCTGCGAAATCAGGTCCCCCCACCTTGGTGGGGTTTGAGGAGGCACCCGCTGATGGGTAATGGGCGCCTTCTTCCCTCCAGAGTGGATAGATAATATGAGTCATTAACTCATTCCATTCCAACTTTGAAGGGTCCTAGCCATGCCTGAGTGATTCCTTTTACATTAGTTGGCTCTCCTTTCTGGGTATACCACATCCATACCATGTCTCCCTCCTTGTACTTTCTAACTTTGTATTTGGTCGTTCCTTGGACAACCTTGGTGTATTTTGTTGAGGGAGGGGGGTGGGATTTTGTTGTAAAAACCTCTTGTTGAGACGGGTGGATTTGTACGTCATCTTCATGTTTCTTTAATATCTTCACCATCCCAATTTCTTTGTTCTTGAATTCATCTAGGAGTTGTTGGTATTATTCTCTTTTGGGCCATTCGATCTCATCAAAGTTCTCCTCTATTGCAAAGGGCATGTCTTCTAGAGAATACTTTTGAAGAGTTTGTATAATCTCATTTTGTGCTTTGTCATTATTGATGGGGTGAATAGTATCCTGCACATGGTCCCCAATTATTGGCACATTGAGTAGACGACCTACCATTCCATTTTTCAAAGGCAATTGCAAGAATGTGAGGTCCATCTCAAGGGCGCCACCTAACATTGCACCAAACTTCCTAGATAACAACATTCCCCACACATCTGGGACATCAACCACCACAATGTCAACGTGGACCATCTTTTCAGGGTACTCCTTTAGGCGAACTTCAACATTCTCAACCACCCCATGTGTGGGTATGGCTTTAGATTCAAAACCACATACATTTATGTAAGGCTGTGTGACCTTCAAGACCACTTGTCACATGACTTTGTGTGACATCATGCTGGCACCAACACCTGTATCTAACATGCAATTGTTGAGATTTTTTTCGTTCATTGTCAAAGTCATGAACAAAGGAGGGTTTTCACCATATTGGACCCTGAAGTGATCAGCTTGCAACATAATAGGGGGGTCCATAGGCTAATCTGATCCTAAAAAGAAAGTGTCAAATCGTTCCTTGATGGATGGGATTTTGATTGCTTCCATTAGGGGGATGTTTACATGCATATTTGATAATGCCCCTTCAAATTCAAAGTTCAGGTCAACCTTGCCAACCTTGGATGTCTTGGGAAGAATCATTTCCAAAGGTGGGGGCTTTTCCTGATCAGCAGTTGGTTGTTTCAAATTATTTCTTCTGTACACCTGAAATTCTTGTTTCTTTATCTTTTCTCATGATTCTTGATCCAGGTTGTTTATCACCGCCATCCTTTCTAATTTGGCTGCTTCTTTCACGACTTCCTGATGTTCTGCATTTGTGATATTTATTTGAGGAAGGTCCATGAAACAATCCATGTTATTGAATTTTTGATGGCCACTATTGTAGGGGCACTCATGTTTCCAATGTGATTTGCTACATTTCAGGCACCAAGGATTTTCATCAACAATGTTTGCAGGGGCCAAAGTGTTTGGAACTTCATGCTCATTCTTTGGTTTATAAAGTTGGCCTCATTTCTGGAATTGCCCTTTATACGGGACCCTGGGTGCCTAGGTCTGATATATTTCCAACTTGACGATCCTGCTCATCATTTCCTCTTGATTTTATATGATACCATCCATAGAAGCTTGTAGTTTGGTGATACTAGTACATAGATCTGAAGTAGGCTCAACATTGTGGACTATCTTTGGTTTAGTGTCTATCCTCCCCCTTGGGTTAGCAAAAGGCTCAATCTTGGATGAAAGTAGGTTTCCCTCTATTTTAGTAGCGATCTCTTTGGCTTCTTGAATGGACTGGGGGTTTTTGTCTCTAAGAAGATACCCTGGTTGACCATTGAAATATCTGGTGTAAACATGGATGAGGTAGTCACCTTTCGGATGATGGCTTGCAAGAATTCTTTGCAGTAAAGTATCGAACCTAGTGTGGAACTCCCGAATAGACTCATTTTCATATTTAGCAAGGTTATTTAGTCGTGTGAGAAGCATATTAGGGTCTTCTTTGACACTCCATATTTTGAGAAAGGCCTCTTCAAGTCTATCCATAGTTTTGATGCTTCTATCGGGAAGGCTTAGGTACCAACGCCTTGAGGCATCATAAAGAGTAGCGGAGAACAACTTCATGACTAGATCTTCGGCATCATCACTAATGGGGTGAAGATGGAAGAATTCCCAAAAGTTTCTCATATGCTCTTCGACACTGATTGCATCAGTACCAGTAAATTTAGGAAACCAATTCTCATACTTGGGTGGCATTTGCCTAGGGTAGCCAGGTATGGCTGACATGTCTAATGGCTTGAAAAGAGTAGATGACCATTGTCTTTGGTTGTTGGCTAGGTTTGTTGTAGCGGTTTGAGAGCTAGACATGATTCTTAAAGGAAGGCTCTTCCCAAAAAGTGACTTGACAACAGAAGAGTTCAAGGGAGGCTTCGTTCTGAAAGACAAAGGAGGATTATTGAATCTCCTTTTAGTTTGTGGAGTCGCCAAATAGTTTACTTGAAACTACCAAAGAAAAGGGGAAAAACACCTTAGTGGAGTAGCCAGGTAAGCTTGTAAGAAAAGGTCTCTGAAGAAAGGCTTACCAAAAAGATGTGTCATTTGGGGAGAATTGACTCATTGTTCCTTGGCAATGACACCAAAATGTTATCGCACAGTTTGTAGCTAGGTCAAATGGCTAAGATAGAAGGCCAAATTGGTGTAACAAGAACCTATCCCACCCAATGTCACCACGATGGGGAGGTTATTTCTCTTTAGGGAGGTTAGGCCTAGGGGAGACGTCCCCGGTAACCTATAGTTTTGAAGAGGCAAAAGTTAAAGGACGAAGGTAAATTTCCCCCTTCACATGTCACCACCAAAACAGATAGTCCCGACTAAACAACCAATAATGAAGTGAATCCCCAAAGAAGAACACCTGCCCGGAACAAAGCAACAACAAAAAAATATATGCAAGCTATTATTCAATGTGTTAGTGCTTCATAAGACTATCTGATATAAGCAATTATGGCAATAAACATTGACGAAGTTAATGTTTATCAATATAGCAATGAAAATAATATCAGTTCCTCAATAAATACTGAAATGAGATGGAATTTAATGTATCAAATCAACACAACATAAATTAATGCCTAAGTCACCATTCAATTGCTTCTTAAACAAGATGTTGCTGCATAAAGATGAGATATTCAAGTATGACGTCAACAACTTTAGGGTTAGCAGTTAGTTAGGGTTTCAATTTAGAAAAGAGTTTGAGATTTTGTTTGATCACTTTCACTTCAATGCTGGAGGTCTAAGATTAGTGCCTTTGGGCTAATGGAGTCAATTTAGCAGAGGACGGAAGGGTTGAAGGAGGATGGAAAAGGACTAGAGGGAAGAGTTCTGAAGTGTTGTTATGGTAGGGCCCCAAGATCAAAACCCTAGGGGAAAGAGGCTCACTTTGGTGTTGCTAAAGAAAGGCCTCATGCTCTCTCCTCCTTCCTTAGGTTAACTTGGAAAAATGGCTAGCATGAAAGATAAATCAAGACAAGAGAGTGCAATGAGGGAGAGTGTTGCTATAGCAAGGCTCTATCATCAAACCCTAGAAGCAGGACGACCCTAGGTGTAGATAACCTAGGCCTAGGATGTCTCCTCCTTCTCGAATTCTGAAAGTACGGCTAGCTCAGGGAGAAGAAGCAATAAGAGTGTAGATATGGCTAGGCTCTTTCTTCCTTCTTCATTGGTTGAAAATTTCTCTTTTATGGGACATGAAACAAGGACCTATTTGTGTGCTTGTCACCTAGGGTTTTTGATCAACAAATTATAAACATATGCAAGAATATAAGACTACAACCATTCAATCAAGAAGTTTTTCAAAAAAAACACTTACATATCACCATGAAATATCATGCAAACCCTAGTTGTAAACCTCCCTTCAAGAGAAATGCCAAAAATGCCAAAAAATGCCTTCCTTCAACAAGTGTGCCTCACTAAACCTGCAAAAATACCCAAGTAGGGCGCTAAAATCAGACCTCACTAATGAGTGAGTGATGTGTTATGTCAAAATGAGGCTAAAAATCCTCAATATATAATGTATCAATGACCTTAATTAACTTTTAGGCCATAAAAAGGCCGACAAGGCCATAGTACTATTTTTTACATTAAATTGTCAAATTAAAACCCTAATTGAGCTAATAAAAAGGTAAAATCCCCTTCAAGGGAGGCGCTAGCCCCTTTTAGGGAAGATGAGACATCCAAGAGCAAAACGTTAGCCCCCCTAGGGGCCTCTCCAACATGCCACATGTGACACTGCTGCCCAGTCTCCCTCCATGAATGTCCATGAAGATGAATGACATCATGGTGAGGATGGGGGCATCCTGAGCCTTCCAAGGCCAACGTTCCACTGAAAAGGGGTCATTCCCCCTAGGCCGGGCTCTGCCAAAGTTCCCTTGATGGAACATCCTCTTTTTCTCCGGTGCAATATCCTAATCAACCACTGTCCTATCTCTACCCCCTAATGGGGTCTCAACATCCATTTGGTGGGCTCTTCAACCCCATGGAGGTCTGAACTGATCATCTCCCCATGTGTACCGGTCCAAATGGTACCTGTCCCTCAAGCATGATCTTGCAGATCAAAGGCTACGCCCTCCATGGGCTCATCAGTCACCGAGATCATAGCAATGTTAATCACGTTTCATCATCAATATTATCAAACATATGCATAAGACCCTAATACATCAGTCAATAGCTCAAAGACATTACAAAAACCTATGATACATGACTGGAGAAAAATACAAGACGTCCTATTGGGCTAGTATCCACAAGAAAGGGGAAGTTTCCAAGAAGGTTTCATCCAAGCCATGTAAGTGAGGTGATGTGGCTAGTCGATGTCCAAACATGTGGGTGAAGTGAGAGCCAGGGATGCATGATGTCATCTGTGGGTGACTTTGTAAAGGAGAGTTGTACCTGTCATGGATGCAATTTTTTCCAAGCCTGATCTTGCCTTTATTATTTTATTTTATTTTATTTTTCTTCTTCTTATTTTCTTTTATTCAAGGGCTAATTAGAGGACACTGCCTTGGCATGGTGACTAGAGCTAACAGTGTTACCCACAAGTACTTTCACAGAGATGAGAAGGCTGGCTCATGATGAGACCCCCTTTCCCTTGGCCATGCAGCCAAAGGTCACTGCCCTATTGTGGTAACCAGATGGTGGCAATGTCATGTTGTTAGGTACCCATTAACCTAATAGGCTGGCTCGTGATGAGACGCCCTATCCTCTTGACTAGGTATTTTTTGTATTTTTCGGGTCCCTCTTGTTTCTTACTAAGAGGCTTTTTATTGCTTTCTCAGGATCCTTGGGCGAAGCATCTTGAGGTTTTATTTCTAGGCGTTTACCTTCTACCAGCTGCTTTTACCTTCTAGGCCTTTAACCCCTTCTTCCCACGAGATAAGGTGCAATCCTATAAACAGGTCAACCCAATTCCCGGACAAGGGGAATGGGATAGGTGAGTGAGAGATAAGATGAAATAGTGGTGCTATGATGGTAGTGGATGATGACTTTTTAGAAATACCCAGTGGAAAATCCAAACCTATGGGCACAGGCTTGCTAGGATACCCTGTCAATCCCCCAGAGCATGGTCAAGTGGGATAATGTAAGATCCAATCATTTTTTAGAGATAAAAGGAATTAGATGAATATATTTAAAGGTTTTAATGATCAAAAGTGACACACACCATGATACCTGGACCAATTACCTCATGGAGAAAGAACCTTGTTTGATACAAGACCAAGACGATGGTGATGGATGCTACTGCTGACAAGATAAAGTTGATGGAAGAAGAAAAGGATGGGCCCTCCAGGGCCATTCTCAGGTCAATCCTGCTCTCGATACTCCATGTCTAGGACCTGTGGGCGTTGAGACATGATCTCCTGGTTATCCCTAAAAATCAGGGATAATAAGGCTGAAGTGGCATCATCATCATCAACTACATCAACATGGATTAGTATAACACTAATACATCATCATCATCAATAACAACACAAGGATGATACAACATCAAAAGAAACAATATCACAACACAAGGCTGGCAACACATCACAACAATTAAGCTGGCACATCATCACAACAATTAAGCTGGCACATCATCACAGAAATTAAGCTGGCACATCATCACAACAATTAAGCTGGCACATCATCACAATAATTAAGCTGACACACCATGTTATGGGATAAATCCGTAAGTGCGGACACAAACCGATCTCCCTAGATCCACCTGGATCTAGAACAAAATAGGACAGAATATATCGCTTTCCCTAGATCTAACTATTGTATTAAATTGGAAGTGAGAAGAAGATATGTACCTTTGTAATCGCTTCTTTAATCTTTGTTGCTCCTGCTTCGCTCTAGCGCTCTCATGCAGTCAAGATCAAAACAGCACAAACCAACCAAAGTGAAAGCAAATAATATATTCAATAGCTAATCTATACATATGATCAAGGAGTTATGTAATAAAGTAAATC
>ML778699.1:26497-53244 GCA_009831015.1 Picea engelmannii
GGTTACCCTTGGCAGAATGGTGGTATAACACTTCCTTTCATACTGCAACAAAAATGACACCATTTATGGCACTCTATGGATACCACCCTCCTTCCATCACTTCTTCTCTAAAATAAAAATATAAGGTTCAAGCAGTGGAAGATTACATTGAGCATCAACAACAAGTTCTCCAAATCTTAAAGGACAACTTGACCATGGTACATAATCGCATGAAACAACAAGAATATCAACATCATAGTGAAAGAATTTTTGAAGTAGGGGATTGGGTGTTTTTAAGACTACAACCATACAAACATATTTCCCTCAAGCAAGCCAAGAAGGATAATAAATTATCACCAAAGTAATATGGCCCTTATAAGGTGTTGCAAAAGATTGGTACTATGGAATACAAATTGGAGTTTCTTGCATCTTCATGGGTACACCCAGTTTTCCATGTTTCATGCTTAAAGAAGGTTATAGGAGGCAAGATCCCAGTTCAAACTATATTTCCAGAACTTGATGAAGAAGGAAAAATCATATTGGAGCCTGAATCCATAACTGACACAAGAATTCACCAGCTGAGGAATAAATCCATTTAAGAGTATCTCATTAAATGGAGGAAACTACCGGCTGAAGATTCCACTTGGGAAGATGAGTCTTTTATACAGAAGCATCCAGAGTTACTCAAGCATTGCAGGCAACACTTGTCTCAAGGGGAGGGACATGTTAAGCCCTAATATTGGCTCATTACCCATTAATTGGGGCATATTACATTAGTAATGTTGTTTTATTTATGTCGGCTTTATTCCATTAGTTGTAATTATACCTCTTAGTCTCCTATATATACCAAGGAGACATTTTCATTTGGAGTCATCTTGTACTTGAACATTTATGTGGGGTAAAAGGAGGTTTCCCCCTCGAAGAGGATTATTATATGAAATTATATCTTTTTCAAGGCATTGAGTACTTATTCTGAGGTTTTTCTATGCTATATTGATATTTGGTTCTTAACATACCTGCCGTGGAACACATTATTCAATCTTTATTTCTATGACTGTCACAGAGCGAAGTGCTCTGTGAACCTTTTCCTGTACTTCAAGTTGCTTTTCTAGCAACTGTTCTTTTTCCTCATCGATCTTCACTATCAGGGTAATCTTTTCCTGATCTGCCTTACTCTATTGTTCTAGAAGTGCATTTTGTACTTGCATTAAAGCCTGGGTGGCTTGCTCTATGTATTCTTGAGCTCGTCGAAGGTGAGATTTGAATCTATTGGCGATCTGATGTAATTGGGTGGGCTCATCATATGTTCCTACTATTGCAACTGCCAAGGGTACAGTAGAAGTTGCTCGGATGGACTGGAGTACCTGCTGCATTCCTTGAAGTTCACCCTTGATTCGACTGAATAGCTCCTCTTGCTTCGCTTCTTGAATTTCTGCGATCTCTTGTGAAGCATCATTCAGTGTAATGGTTAAGAAGTCAAAGTTGTCTGGTGTGAGGGTAGTCTTAAATGTAGTTTGGGTAGCCTTATCTTTCTTTCAGGATAAGGGATTTTGTGGGGTAGTCTTCCTTTTCTTGGAGGGATCCTCCTCTTCTTTAGGCGGAGTAACCTCACCTTTATTTTGCTCGACTTCTATCTCACCTAGTTCTTCACCATCACCTCCTTGCACATGTGAGATCGAAGTGGTTTTCGTAGATGTGCTATGGATATATTGAACTTTAGCATCCTTCTTAGTATTACTCAGTCTAGGTGTATTCAACATAGCTTGAAAGTTCTCCTCGTCAGACATTTTTGTGGGGTCTGCTGGAACAAGGAGGTCCACCGACCATTCTTTGGTAATCTGTTCCAAGTCTTCTTCTGTCAACTTATAATAAGACTGAAGCTGTTCTTGGTGCTCATCAGTGCGTGGAGTCAGGTATATAAAATGGTGATCCACACTGAACTTCATCAAGGGTATAAACCTATGAAGTGTGTTCAGGGTGATGATCAATGTAGACTGGATTGCATTCTTCAATTGGTTGTAATAGGTGTGGAAGATGGCATTAGAATGCCACTGTTTGTTCATGTCGTTGGAGTACCATAGAGTACAAAACTTCGCGGCCAGTGGTTCGAAGGGTTTGATCTCCGGGAAAGTGGCACCCTCCAGTAGCTCCCAAGTGATGAAGGCGATTAGTATGAGTAACCAACTAAAGTGGAACTCATACCCTTGGTCTTGTGCTCATCTGCAATCAAGCTCTAGCTGGTTTACAAGATACTATGCCCAGTTCATCTGTAGTCCCTCAACGCACTTCTCTGCGAGGTCAACTACGAATCATGTCACTTGTGTTGGTCTATTCTTGCGAACTAAATTTCCCATGATCAACTGACAGGCAAGGTGCACTGCACCATTTTTGATAGAGGCTACCTTGTAGCCTTGCATTCCCTTCACAACATCGCCATAAGTCTCTTTAATCTTCTATGCGAGAATGTGGTCCGATGCCTTTCCTGGGTAAAATTCCTGTGGGTCAGGACCTTGCATACTAAGTCCTATGATTTGATTGATCAAGGTCAGATCCATAGTGACACGACGGTCTAGCCATAAGTATCCTCTATGGTAGTAGGACAACAGTAACTTGACACATGCGTTGACTTCCTGGTGTCTGCCGAAGTGTGGGATCTTCATTACATTAAGGAGTGTGGAATGTGCAATGTTCTAGGTCCATGACTGTGAGACAATCTTAGATTTCTTTCCTTTGGTCCTAGTTAAGTACTTAAGCAGAGCTAATATCCTGTAAGCTTTACGATCTCTGAGGTTAAAATCACTAAATTTCAGTGCTGCAAGCTTATCCTATTCATCACAGACTACGTGCACTCCTTTCAGGAGGTACGCGGTGATCAAAGTGTACTCAAAATTTCAGGGTACGCTGTCATGGTTGATGGCACTTCTTAGAGGGGGTAAGTACATCGGTAGAATGCATGGGATAAGCTTGGCATTTGCGATGTCATCCTTATTCTTAGTTCTTCATTCTGCGTTGGCTCGAGCTGTCCCTGCTCGAGCCATCGATGGGGAGGCCTGTACTCCTATCATGGATGAATCTTGGATACTAGTGGATGTTCTTCTTTCTGACATGACTCTCTCAGTCATTAAGTAAATAAAAAATTCTTCAACTACTTTCTCAGCAGCGCTGAGCTCATTTGACATATAAGCTCAGAAAATATAATTGGGGTCACGATGATCTTAGATACTTCACTAGGATGAACAATCTGCTTGCACTGATCATGGTATACAATCACTAGTTATATGGGCTTTGAATTCTCAACTTGGCAAATGTGATCTTTGGGTAGGGTGTGACAGGTTAAATAAGAAATTCGGCAATGACTTTCTTGCAATGGGTATGGAGGCTTCATTAATTCTGTTATATCCGTTCTAGTGCTGCCCAATGGTCTAGTAGTGACCCATAAATGTTTTCTGACCCATTCGGAGTGGTAGTTGAATGGACATATTGGCCTCCAACAACTATATTGCTTCGACATGGTGAAGTGTCATAGGTCACTGTCCTGATGTTTCGGCGAAGCTCAAATTCTATAATTTTTCTTTCTGCGATGCTCCATCTAGAATCTCCTATATTTTTTCAATATTTGCCCTCTTCTTACTTGAATTTCTATCCTTCTTCCCAGTGAGATTCGTCTCAGTGGTTCTTTTCCTGTTCTGATTCCTATCTTCCTTGGATATAGTCACTTCGCGTTGTTGAGGTTCTTTCTTAGGGTTCATGGATAACATCTCTTCTTTATCTATGATAGAGACTTTAGTCTTCTGTGAGTCCTCTGGTGTTCTGGTAACTTCGACATCTATGTTCCTAGTGTGATATAACTTTGATCTGTCCTCCTATTCTTCAATCAACAGCACAATCGTTCTAGTCATGAAGTCTTTTAACTCTTGTCTCTATTGTTCTAAAAAAAATTCTTCTTCCTTCTTTCTGGCTTGATCTCTTTCAATCCAAGGATTTCCAAGTAACATAGTAAATGGGGCGTTTTCCTCAATAAACTTGATGATCTCAAAATCTTCCTTTGTCGAAGTTCCATTAGCATTCATAGATATCTGAGTGAGCCTTCCACATAGTTTTACCAATTTTCCTCTGAATAACCCTATTCCACTTAGGGATGGAGTCATAGCAGGTCTCCCTATAGCTTCCCAAGTTCTTTTTGTCATGACATTCACCTGTGTTTCCTCATCTAAAGCACAGTCAATGTCGAAGTCTCCTATCCTTACTTCTATGCATTCCTTTTCTTTAAATATCTCTGATAACTTGACCTATTGGTGATCATTCAAGGTGTCTTTCATCTGCAGTAACATCTTTTCTGACTCTTTCTGGGGTTCTGCTATTTCTGGATCTGCCTTAGGGTTTTATTCTTTCAGATTCATTCTTTCAAGCTTAGAAATCATTCTAGGGAAATCTAATACTTCATGGTCCAAAGCCTTACAACAGAGACAACTCATTCTTCCACCAGGGCACTCCTTAGCTATATGTCCCGATCTTCTGCAACTGTAACATAGGGTCAATTCTCTCTTTCTTTTAAATGATCCCCAACTTCTTTTGTACTGCGCACTAGGATCATGGTAGCTAGCCTGGAAGAAATTCTTTATAATATCCTGCATCCATTTGTTAGTCCAAACATTCTTTCTATGCATAGGTATAACATATATATCATTATTCTTATCATATCTATTCATGTCAAACTTTATTTCATCTAACAATGCCCTAGTATTCAAGCTAGGACAAAATCTATCAATCATACCTAAATTCATGCTTCAGAAACAAAAATTTCCACTTATCTTACTTCTATAGAGCACAAAGCTTTCAAATCTAATAATTTTAACTATTCTTACCTTTATCAGAGCACAAGGCTTATAGGTCTTACCTCTTTCTTGTAGATCTGGCCTCTTTTCTTCAGAAACTCCCACTTCTACCTTTCTTAGAGCACCAAGCGTTCAGATATTTCTTCTTTTCTTTAGATCTGGCCTTCCTTTCTTGGCACAAAGCTTCACGAGTCGAGTAAAAATCTGCGCACTAGGGAAACAGATCTACGCACAGAGCTTATTTTGCACAAAGCTTCTTCTTCTCAGTTCCCAGAAATCATAGTTTTAGTTACCAGTAATAGAGCCATTTGTTGGCATAGGGGCAGACCTAGGGTTCAACGCTCAAGAGTGCACCAAAAAAACCCTAACTACCAACCCTTTCGACAACACCTGCGAAGCAGATGAAGTCTCACCCGAGGTAGAGGTAGGGGTGGTTGCAGGACTCAGATGTCTACAACCTTAGCTGGGACATAGATCTATGACTACACACTTCACACAACACTTAGAATTAATAGTTCACCTAGAATCAACCCTTATATCACTTCCCAGATAACACAGAGCAACGCAGTATATACTTAGATCTAAGATAGTTTCAACACTTAGCAACATACAATATATTAGTTTCAATAGATCAAGCACTAAGAATCTTACATATCATATCTAACATGCATTCACATCTCATAAGCACAAAGCATCAATAGATCTATCTAAACACATCAAAGCACTTAGCAAAGAGAGAGAAAGACACATCAGGTCGAGGCACAGAGCATAACACATAGAGTTACCATGGTTCACCCCCACTCTGGGGCTATGTCCACAAAGCCTTCTTCTTTACTATCTCGGTCAAGCAGTTACAACACAGAGCTTCAACAATCCTTACTTCGCACAGGACAGAAGATCTGTGCAGCTTGTTAGATCCTTCTTCCTTGCCCTAAATGCAGAGATCCTTCTACAATATCTTTCACTTAGCCTCTTACAAGACGCATAGAGAATTTACATTCATTACCAGCACTTAGCTTACTTGCAACTCTTTGATCACATAGATCCAACTTATCGCCCCTACTTACTTCGCCTATGCATCTATTTATACATACAAAAGTGGGCCTAAGTGTGGGTAAACCCATGGGCTGGCATCCATTTCCCGTTACATTAACCCAAAAACCAAAAAAGGACCCAAAGTGGGCCGAGATCCCGTGATCTTTGCTTCACATCGTGATCCATATTTAACAGGCTATCGAAGTCCCAAAATGGTCAAATATGACCAAGTATTCCCCAAAACTTGGTCAAGGGCCAACCAAAGTTGACTCTTCATCTGATACTTTATGAGATCATGCTTACTCTTGATTTCTTCTGAGTCTATAAGGACTTCATCATCTCTTACAAGGTATACTTGGTGTTGAATACCAAGTCTATATGTGAAAGACAAAGTCAGGCTTCAAACGAGTTCTGCTTCTCGTTCTAATGTTCGGTCATTTTTGGAGCCTTCTACTCCTTTCAATCAATTTTCATATGAGATACTCTGAATCTCAAGAGATAGATTCTTCTTCATTTTCTTTGGTACATGAGTGTATATGGTCATGTACATAGTTTGCTTCATGTCTCATTTAATATGTTTCCTTCTGCAACCTTCACTATAGCTTCCTTAGGGTTATCACTTGTGACCTGGAACAAGGTCAACAAAACAACAAGAAAAAGTAATACTCTTTTGATAATAGTAATTAAAGCAATAGCACGAACAATCATCACAATAGATTCTTTAGAGCTATCACTTGTGACCTGTCTGAGGCAAAGAGTAAGAAATACAATACAGAATGAGGTCAACACTCTTATAGTGTTGTGATCAAACATTCCTCCATGACAACCTGGAACTAACACAAGAGGTTTCCCCTAGAGGAGATGTTAGTTGTATCAGGCAAATAAATACATTAAGCATTCACCTCAGTATGCTCACATGCTACCAAGTATAATACTTTTCAAAGACTGCTATCTCAACTATAGTGTTTACTTGTAAAGGGGTAGTCATCAACTTGTCATGTGCAACTTTGAATCTTTATCAAATTAATTAATCAAACATGGAACCTGGAGCCTTGTCCTCAAGAATGAGTGTGATGCTTTTCTTTCAAGTCTCCTTCACTCAAGATGACGAGTGATTTCTTCAACCTGTCTTCTGTACTAAGAAAATATGCTATCTTGATAGAAGGTTGGGTTAGAGGATAAACTATATGATCTTAACTTTAATCCATCTAATAATTTGATCATAGCTTCAACATGCAACACTGAGAAAAATAATGTCATAACAAATAGATGCATATCAGAATAATCAAACCTGAGTTGCATTATTCTTCTGAATGTGTTGGATCTTGAGATCCTTCTGGATCTATAACAAGAGATCCTTTCTCCTGCAAATACCCTTTAAAGTTTAACCATTTAAACATATGTGAGTACATACCTATGATATCATTTGCAGGTAGTGGCACCATCTAGAAGCAACGATAATCATTATCAACTCTTAAAAATTTCAAGGTTGACTGCAACTGGTACTACGACTTATACTTCAACTAGTACTGCAATTGCAATTGATACTGCAACTGGTTCTGAGACTGCAACTGCAACTTAGGGTTTTATGAGGAAACCCTAATTTTTCAAACTTCAAATTTTGAAATTCTGATCCAAGGGATAGATGCACTGAGCTGAGGTGAGTAAGCTGGTGTAGTCAGATTTATGAAAATCCAACTTTTACCCCTTCAAACTTGATTTGCAGATTTCTGGACTGGTGCTTTTGGTTTTCTGGTGCTTTTGGTACTCTGGCACTTCTGGTACTCTGGTTTTCTAGTACTTCTAGTACTTTGTGAAAACTAGGGTTTCACTTTCAGGGATATCTAGCCACTGAAAAGCTGTGCTGAGGATGCCAAAGTGATCCTTGAGGAAGGGCACACTTTTCTAGATGGTTTTGGGGCTGAAATAATTCATCAACAAAAATCCCTAATTTGCATGTACGACAACAATGTCATTTTTCACTTTCTCTTGTGAAAGATACTCTCTTTAGCTTATCTATGATACCATGTTAAGGTTTAAGTTATTATTAGAGTTTTTTTCATTTCACTAGATAACAATAGCATAAATAGAATCACTGAGAAATACACAATCACAAGAGACACATCATTTATCCTAGGAAACCCTCATGGGGGAGATAACCCAACAAAAACTTCCTTAATATATATAGCCAATACAATGCCAAGAGATAACTCAAACAAATACATAAAGTCCTCTCCCAAGAATGCACCTCTCTCTCTCTTCTTCCTTCTCCAACTGCAACTCCGAACTTGCTTCTTCATGAACAAGTGAGTGTGTGTCCAAATGAGGCACTAGCCTCTTTATTTATACAATTTTGGAACATGTGGATGGAGGTGTCTTTTCACTGGCAGGGCTGACTTCTTATTCTGGTTGGTTATAACCACTTCAATATATTTTGGCTGGGTCGACTTCTTATTCTGGGTGGTTATAACCACTTTAATATATTCTGGGGCCGACTTTTCATTTAGCCTATTACAATTAGGGTTTGACCAATCCGCAAAAGGGGATTTGGTCATTTACAATACTCGACATGATCAATCCGCAAAAGGGGATTGATCTAATGAATAATGCATCAATAATAATTAGAATACTCTTTGCAGTTACAATATTTCAACAGTTGTGTGCCAAGTGGCATGTGTGGCTTGATCAAAAGGCCTTGGGAGGCCTAACGTTTTTCTCCTAGAGGCCAACGTTGCACTAGAAAGGTATAATGTCACCCTAAAAGGGCATGACATCACCATTTCTTCTTGATTTAGGGTTTTATTTTGTCATTTAATGTAAAAAATGGATATTACATATAAACTGGCCATGTCGACCTTTTTGACCTAATTCTAGTAATTGTAACTGTATAAATAAGGGATTTTACCTTATATATTTTCATCATCTTTCACTCAAACAAGTGTGAGGTATGAAATTTGTGCCTTAATTAGGGTTACTTGGATGAAATTGGGTGCACACTTCTTGAAGGAGGCTTATTTTGGACTATTTTGGCATTTTTCTTGGTGGAAGTGTTCAACTAGGCTATTTGCTAGATGATTCTTGGTGAATGTAAGTAAATTTTATGCAATTCTTCTTCATTTAATGATTATAGTTATATTTATCTTGCATTTGTACTAATATTATGAAATTGCTAGCTTAAAACCCTAGAAGGCTAAAGCACATGTTATTGTCCTTGCCTTAATAACTTTCACCTACTAGATTATGCTAGAAAACCAATTTTATTGAAGCTTTTGCTAAGGGCCTTGTCATTGCAGCACCCTAGCACATTTTACTTCATCTAAGCCATCATCTACTTCATATTTGAGCTAAAGAAGGATAAAAACTACTAGGTCCTAGGGTTACCTACTTCCTAATTATAATTGAAGCCTTGGGATACTGACACTTCAATTATTAACCCTCTTGTCTTTATTTCTCCCATTATCATTTTTTTTCCTTCAAGATTTTCCACTGCCTAAAAGGACTCCATTTACCCTAAAAAGCATTGATCAGGGCCTTGCTATTGAGTGATTGACAAAAAACTACTATCAAAACCTATACCTTAAGCTCTCTATTAACTACTCCTAACCTTAGAATAGTCTAATCTACTAACTTATTTGTTGTTGTTACAAAATTTAGATACAACCATCTATTGCAGCACTAAAAGCACCTAAAAGCAATTGAAAAGGTTGATTAGTACACTAACTTACTTGCTTCTGACAAATGCTAGTATTTTGGTGTTAATGAGTAATTATTCTTGGTCATTCTGAAGACATTTTAAGACATTTATTGTGAATCTATTGTCTTATAAACATTGCAACTATAAAATTATGTTTGCTTCATCATAAATCAACTATTTATTTTATTGATAACGCCCATGGTTTTATGAAGTAATAAAAACAATTTGTACTTGCGAAAGATATCTTTTCTTGTTGTTATGTTTTGGGCAGGTACATCTTAATACTTCACTACTTCCTTGGTTAAAACCCTGGCACTTTCTGATCATTGTGACTTGTGAGATGGGACTTTTTCATAGACACTTTAACCCTTTCCTTCTCAAACCCCCAGGTCATCGACGACATCTCCCCTGGGCCATCAACCCTAAATACAAAGATGTATCCTGTTGAGGTGAGAGTGATAGGATAACCTCTTGTTACACCAATTTGTCTTCTTTCAATATTTTCCCTTCGAATAAGTACAAATTGTGCAATAACATGACCTTTGATAGATAGCAGCAAAATGTGTAGTTCTTGGATAGAACTTTCCAATGGGATATCGTGCGCCTAAAAAAAAGATCGTATGCAGAAGTTACGACCCCAGGAAGTTGATGTACTAACTTACCCAAACGGGGCCCACATTGTTATCGAACTAATCGATAGGTGCAGACACTAACAGATCTCCCTAGATCCACCTGGATCTAGAACAAAACATGACAAGACATGACTCTTTTCCCTAAGTTACGACCATTGAATTAACTAGCAAGGAGAAATAAGTGACATACCTTTGTAACGCTTCCTAGGGTCTTTGTTGCTCCTGTTTCGCTCTGGTTCTCTCGTGAGGTCAAGACCAAGACAACACAAACCAACTAAAGTGAATATAGCAAAATGTATTCAATTATCAACTTATGCATATGATCAAGGAATTACACAATAAAGTAAGAATGACTTTATGGGAAAAGGACATGTCGTTGTATCATATTAATCGAAAGTAGAAGATACAACCTGATCACCTTGATGTCGCAAGCTTCCTTTTGCTGGCCCTTGGTTCCAACACACACACTTTATCAATCCTTGCATGAAGAAGATCCAATTCCTCTTGATAGACTAGCTAGAATCCCTAAGCTTCTGTTCAAGCTGGGTTCTTCACACAATTCCTTCACCAATTCTCCAATTAATATTGCTTAACCTTTTCCATGAGAATCCCATCAATATATAGGAGAGGATGAGATGGTTACATGGATGAGAATGATCCCACTGAATCAGAGAAACCAATAAAATGATAACCATTCGAATGCCAACCCATTTTCTAGAATATTCCCTTCTAGAACCATTGAGACTTCATCCTTTTTCCAATCTTGACATCAAGTTCGCACCCTAGGTATAGAGCACAGTGCAATAAGTTTGTACCTTAGCTGAAGGTAGCCTGCGAGAATGGGTCATTCTCACACCCTAGGCTATAAGCAACCTGCGAACTCTCTTCAAAAGCATGTTTTATGGAAGGAGATGAATGCCACTTTTCTCAGGAGAAAGTTCTTGTTGAGGGCTTGAGTACACCATTGTTAATACACCATCTAGATGACCAAAATCATGGGTAACATAATGCCCCCCAAAGTATGAGGCCGGAACCAGTGACAGTCGAAATACTTTGTAAACTACGTGTGTGTGTCGAAAACCAGGAGCGTACCTAATTAGAAACCTGCGAACAACCAAGCATCTGCAAAATATCATACTAGTTCTGAGGTAGGCATTTCCCATACTCATATCATAGACTGATGACACCATAAACATAGGTCATGGCCACCAATCATACATCGTGGATCCATACTGTCAAAATATCTCATAGCCACCAAGAATACAGTGTGGATCTATGCAAGAAGAATCAAATTAAGACGACATAGACACGAGACATACAAAGTGGATCTATGTGTCTGCAAATTATACATATTCCATTGCAACCTAGACCAAAGAGATAATATCTAGGGTCTTCACTCCCGTCACCCAAAAGTACAAGTCTAACCATGTGATTACATGTGTCGAAGTCAAACATGATAGAAACCACTTGATTACCGGTCATTGATGAAACCGTTAACAAGTGCGAGGGAAATCACCATTAATGTCAATGGCTCCCAAGGTACACTAGTACAATCCACTGAATGTGAATAAATGAGTTGAGGTTGAACATCTGACGAAATATCCTGATCAGGGGTCAATGATGAAAACCCACTTGTCGAAAGCGAGGAAACCTGCTATTGAGGCATGCAAGTTCCAAGGTACCAAAGAATTTCTAAGTCTTGTTTCCAGATAATGAGCTGGATTTGATGGAACAAAACTCATCACAGGAGGGCCTTGATGTATCCCCCATCAATGACATGAAATGAGTACCATATTTTGAAGGTGAAATAGAGTATGACATAAGTTGGACTGGATGCAGGGAAGGCCGACACAGAGAGAATGGACAACTGCAGATGGTCGACTCAATAGAGGTTTTAGATGAACTTCTCTTGAACATATGGATGACACGACCAATGATTTGGCAGCATTGACTCAAATATGACTCAGGATAGGACCTTGTAGCAAATCGAATGAGAGACAAATGGATTTCCCAAACCAGCTTCAAATAATGAACAGGGGGAGTGTCATATTCAAGAGCGACACTTACTGCCAATAATATGAATACGAAAACACATCCCTTTCCCAAATTTTCCCCCACCATTTCTGGCGAGTACCTCTTTATTTTTATACAAGCTTGAGGAGGATAACATATTCTTGTTGATCTAATCTCATCCTTCGGATGAGTCCTTCAGAGTATGTTTAACGAACCCTAGGAAGGAGTGGTTTGGTCCCATTATGGGTCTGTCGATGTTTGTTTAGCGAGTCCAAAGATAGAAAACTCGAAGGCTTTTCATGATTATAGAGTCTGGAAAAACACTTAAAAGAGAACTCTCAGTTCCTTTTTCGTAAAATAGTCTGATGAGACCGAAAAAGAGATAAATTATTGCCCAATAGACACTTTCTTCAAATACTTTAACGAGCGTGAAAAGAGAAAGGTCACTCGGCAATATTTTCATGTTTAGAGAGTCTAAAAAGAGCTTAAAGAGGACTCCAAGGGGGTTCTTTTTTCGTATAACCTTGTTGATCCCGAAAAAGTGATAAAAGTGTGCTCGATCGCGTTCTCATGTATTTTCGAGCACAAGAATGGACAAAGAATAAGCTCGAGGTTTTGTACAAAAACCATGAAAAACAATCAAAACATGCGATGAAGAAGAGAAAAAATATCCGTATCCCTGTGCATAAATGTTGAAGTCGTCTCCTCTGCAAAAGTTGCACTCATAAGGGTATTAGGAATTAGGTTTAATAAATGAAACAATTATAAAAACCAACAACAAATGGTAAAAGTAAATATAAGTGAGTAAAAGTTCTTTTTTACCATAGTCATTGTAACTTTGCCAATATTTTAGTCCAAAACCCCTCTTTTGCCCTTGAATTTCGGTGCTCGATTGTGGGAGGTATGAGAATCCATTCGATGAACCGTCTCCGACAGTGAGGTAAGATCCTCATCCTCTATATTTTCATGGTTTAGTTTTTCATTTTCATTGGTAAAATTCATGTTTTTGAACTTGTTTTAGAGGTTAAAATTGTGCTCAGCCATTCTCGCAAGCTAGCCACACGGGACCTACAAGAATACATCATTCTCGCAGGTGACCCAAAAGGAACCTATGAGAACCTCACACTGTTCCTTAAGGGCACTTGCGAGAACCACAAAGCACAAAATTTCTTTGAAGTTTGCTCAATGAAAATGATACCAAGTCTTGAAGGGAGCTGCTGACCTTCTTCTTATGTTTCTTATGCAGGCATTTGGCTATCACCATGGTGATGGAATGGCGTGAAAGAGAGCATGAAGAAGAAAATGTATTTGCCGGGAATGACACGGGCACCGTTGCCACTTTGCGAAACTGTGGGCTCCTAAAATTCTTTCGGATCCCAGTTATGAGGGCCCAAGTCAGGCTATTGGAGTACCTTGTGCATATCTGGGACGCAGACCAACAAGTATTCCACGTAGGGGTCAACACATTGTCTTTGGATATCGAAGACATTTACTTCTTGACAGGACTATCATGGCATGGGTACCACATGAGTCTAACCGGTAGCAGAGGTGGTGGGTTGCCTATGAGTGAATACTGCCATTTGCACTGTGTTCCAGAGGCAGAAAGGAGCAAAGGAAAGGTATCCATTTGGGGGGTGCAGGATTTGACCCTTTGCACTATTTTGTTCACCATTGCTCATATGGATGGGAGCATTGCTCCTCACATGGATCTCCAGAGCTACTTTCAGTATGCCATAGAGTGTACTGAGCCTCAGGTCTTTAACTAGGCAGACGCAGTCCTTCATAGAGTGAAGAGGCAGTTGACTAAATGCAGGAGAGGTAACCTGAAGCAATTCGGGTACGGATCATTGTTGGTTTCCTTCTTTCTTGAGAGGGTTCCCTTGCTGAGGTTGCAGGTTGAGTGGGGTCTACCGGCTCTAGAGGATCCAAAAATGTTGAGGTGGTGTCAACTCATGGCCCGACACATAGCTGGACCAATCATCAAATACAATGATGCCTTCTTCGACTGGTTGTGACCACAGATGTTGATGGTCGATGATTATGCCTATGCTGGGTTGGACTTTCGAGGAGATCTAGACTTGGCCCTGCCTGAAGGCGCTCAGTTGGGAGATCTTGGTAAGAAGTACATACATTTTTACTTTTTAAATGTTTTTGTGAATTTTATCATATGCAAATGTTTTTATGTTCGTCTAAGGTCTAACTACAAAATTATTTTTGATGACATAGATGTGGGGCCTTATCAACCTTCGGGCACTTCTCCTATTCAGTGACAAGGAGAGGTGGCTCTAGTGCCATGATGGGATGCCAAATATTATGAAGCGGTGGAACAAAACCTGGAGGGTTTAACAACAGACATTCCAGACATGCCTCTTGGAGAGGTTCCACGACATTATCAACGTCATACGGTGGGAGTGTTAGAGTCCATTGGCCGATTGCTTTGTAGGGTTGCCCGAGCAGTCGTGTGTTACTATGAGCGTCATCCATGACGTCACTTTGTAGAAGCTATGAGCTTCAGATTTTGAAATTTTGGTCCTCGGACAGAACTTTTTTGTAAAAAAAATTTGATCGTTATATATACATATGGATTCTACTGGCTTATCTTGTGTTGCGTGATGTTTGTGATGTGATTGATTTATAAATGATCCAAATATCTATCTAAAACATAGTTAGCTAATGCATCAATTAATGTATTTAGACATCTAGGAATATGTTGATATTCAATACAATCAAAATAACGTTCCAAGAGGCGAATTTGCAAATACACCCGTAACAAAGTAGGACTTCGAATAGTATAGACATTACTTAACTGTAGTACTACGAGCTGCGAATTGAGTCGCACAACCAAGTGATGGATACCGAGCGAGATAACATCAATCAACAATTCGATAACGACACTATACTCTGCAATATTGTTGGTCACACGGCCGAGACATACACCTTGTGCGAAGTGTAGAAGGAGGAGGGAGATTAAGGATGCCTCGACCTTTAAAGGATCTACCCTGATCTCTTGACGTGAAACAATAAATCCTAGAAGTCGACCGGATTCCACGCAGAAAACACACTTGTGAGGATTCAAGCGTATATGGTAAAACCGACAGCAGACAAAAATGGCTCGGAGGTGGATTGGATGATCGACTCGGTGCATGGAATGAGTGGGTAAGTCGTCAAGATATGGTTGCATGATGTGCTTGATATCATGGAAGGCATAAGACATACCACATTGAAAAGTTGTGCCAGTGTTCTTGAGACCGAAAGGGAGTTTTCGATAGGTGAAAGTGCCCCAAGGACAAATAAAAGCAGTCTTGTGTTGATCCTCGGGAACAATATTGATTTGATTATATCCAGAGAAACCATCCATCAAAGAGAATATTTCTCTCCCGGCGCAATCGTCGACAATCTGATCGACGAAGGGGGTAGGAAAGTTGTCTTTAGGACAAGCTTTGTTAATATCCCTATAATCAATGCATACACGAATCGTGCCTTGTTTCTTGTCAATCGAGACAAGATTGGAAACCCAATCAGTGAGGGCCATCGGGTAAATAAAGCCGGCTTTTAGAAGTTTCTTGACTTCAATCTTGATAGAAGCCACTTTATGGGGGTGAACTGGATGAAGGCGTTGCCGGATGGGTTTAGCATCTGGGTATGTCTTTATCTCACATATCACAATGTCGGGGTCGATACCCGACATTTCTTCGTAGCTCCAGGCGAAGACATCACAAAACTCTTTGAAAAGTGACGTGTAGGTGATGATTTTGTCGGGGAACACGAAGCTCTGATATGCACATTTTTGACAATTCCAGGTTTGATGGATATGTCGAGAGGAATAATGGGTGAGATATTGTTTAAGTTCCCTTCAAAAAACACATCGTGTGTGGACTCGAGAATGGTTGAAATGACAACAACGGTCGACGGGGTCGAGATCTGTTGGTAGTTCTTGATGGTACGTTGCTCCAGGAAGAGGATGGAAATGTGATGGCCATTTTCGCAAGGGGTGTCTTCCATGACAGACATGATCATCTCGTCTATGGGAAAAATGACATGGAAATGATCTGGAGATAACTCATCAAGAGAGGGGGTAGAAGGGGTTCCTGATTGAATGGCCTGATAGGCAGATTCGACTGGACTTAACGACATTTTGTCGCCGTAACAAAGATGATCTCCAGGGTCAGGTACCATCCATGGGTCGTGAGATGCAGGGGTTCCATGAATCGAGGTGGAGATCATGTTGATTGAAGCAACGGATAAGCATGGAACATCGGGCGGTGGAATGGAGAAAGTACCCATTAATGAAGAGTCTTTAACAAGGCTGACACCGATGTTCTCGTAACCCGGTGGGGTTTTAGAGATGAACGGTATGTTTCCAGTACGCGTATCCGAGTTAAAGAAGGATAATTGGTTGACGGTGATGACCTTTCCTTAATGTGGGAAACGTACAACATGAAAGAGAGTCGACACAACTACGTGCATGGAATTGATCCAGCTACGGCCAAGCAGAAGATTGTAATCGAGAGGAGCGTCGAAGACTTCCACTTCAACTTGGACTGTTTTTCCTTCTAGCATGATTGGCAATGAAGGAAGAACATAGTAGGGCTTAAAACTAGAGCCATTGAAGGCTTTGAGAGTGTTATGGGATTCAGTCAAAGAGGGAGAGCTGATGGCTTTCCAGCAGGTAACAAACATGACACACGTCGAGGCACCCTCGTCAATAACGGTTCTACAAATGTTTTTGTCGGAGACAATCACTTGGATTTGAAACGCGAGTTGAGGGGGTAACCTTGGAATGTGATCTTCCAATTCAAAAATTATTAAATTCGTGTCTGTCGGGTCGATTCCACCGATAGCTTTCAACAGTGCCTTCCATTGCATGGGACAACTTTGGAGGACTTTGAGGGATGACATCGCAGAAGGTGCTTGTGCCAGATCTTCAACAATACTGTAGTTCTGGGCAACACGAGCATGAGGATTGAAAGCCGATTTCTGAATGACGCCCTTTGGAGGGGGTCGAAGGACTGTGTCAATGCTCGATCATTAAAGATGAAGAGGACCATTGGTAGGTGGAGTCGTAGGAGAGGGTTGTACCAACGACGGAGGTAGATCATCAACCTTCTCTTTAGAGGGAGAATAATCTTTGGCTCGAGTGGTGAGTGCAATGTCATTCTTCTTTGAATCACCAGTGCGCATCAATACATAGGACATAGTTGAAGGGGAAGGTTGGTCATGAATGACCAATTGGGCTTGTTGTTGAGAGGGGAAGGGTTGGGACAAAATGGTCGGAGAAGGTGGTTTCGGGGCTCCTTGAAGGAACTTAGTGACCTCAGTGCGTCATGGATAATCCTTCGTGTAGTGATCATCACCACAGATAAGACAAGGTTATAGGGGTTTTCACTTATCCCTATCGTCAACAGGTGGAGTTTTGGTTTTCTCTACTTGAGAATTATTTTTGTCCTCCTTATTCTTACCCTTTCCTTTTCGAGATTTTGTTTTACCAGCTGGGGTAGATTGGACTGCATTTACCTCAGAAGTCTTGCCGGTGGGAGGGGTAGGAGATGGAGCATTGTGAACATTAGAAGCAGGTTTGGGGTTAGGTCTTGAGGCAGAATGTGGTTGGGCATTGAAAGTGCCAATCACACCGTCGACTGCATGAGAAACAACTGGAGTAGTTGAAGTGGCCGAAGTGGAAGGACGAGGTGCATTAGGGAGTAAGTCGTAGAGAGTACCCATTTGTGAGTAAACGAGGTCAAGGTATTGAACATGACTTATGGCCTATTCTTCCGTGACAACTCCACCCATGGTGATGTCACGAGTGATGTCATTCACAAATGATTTTGTGAACCACTCTGCCAACAACTAATCAGGAAGTTTGAGTTTGATGAGACGTCGTCTCCGTCGCCACTCATGAATGTGATTGGATATATGAGTGGCTTTGATTTGTTTGAAAGAACTCAAAATCTTGGTCCCCATTTCATAATGGATCGGTAATTGGTAGTGGGTGAGGAAAGCCATAGATAGGGTGTTGAAGTCGACAAAGAAACCTCGTGGTAATTCTATATACCACTTCGCAGCAGAACCTGTGAGAGTTATTTGAAAAAGACATAATCGGATAGAGTCATCCATCAAGGAGTTGGATGAGCACCAGAGATGAAAATTCATGACATGATTGTTCAGGTCCTCTCCCGCTTTGCCATCGAATTTAGGGATGTCATATGGTAGCTTGGCTGGTATAGCGGGCCATTGGGGAGAGTGACGGATTGGATCGTTTAAAATCTTTGATAGATCCGGGAGATCCAAAGTGGCCAAGAAAGGTAACTGTCTATTCACATGCGGGTACTAGTGGCTTTGGGGAGGGAGTCCCATCGACAAAACAGTGGGACCATAAGCAGTCTACATATAATGTGAAGACCCAGGAATATTCGGTGGTTGTTGTGGAGGAAAGTAGCTCATGGGATTGTATCCTTGAACAGGGACGTGAGTTTGAAAATTCGAGCCCCAAATAGGATTGGACCTACCTGGATATGGTTGGCCTATACTAGGGGGTATAACGGATGTAGCTGGAAGCTCTTGCCCCCCAGTCGATTGAGGATTATGTTGTATCAGATGGTTCCAATACTAGGCCAAGGATGGAGGTATGTTTTGTCCGTAGGGTGGGGTTGGTGGGGGTTGTCCTCCAATTGGGGGTTGTGTTCCAATTGGGGGTTATGTTCCAATTGGAATTTGCGTTCCAATAGGAATTTTCCCTACAAGGGGGGGTTGAGTCAAACCTCTCTAGTGAAATTGTCCACTAACAGGAATCTGGTAATTTTGTGTGAACGACGAAATAGTGCCACTAGGATAAGTGTTGCCGGTAGAGGACAAGAAAGTTCCTCCAAAGGAGGGGTGAGGAAGTGTCGGAATGAAGCTGGGAGGAGAGTGCCCAAAAGAAGAGGGACCACCAGGAGTTCCGGATGGGGTTTGCACAGGAGTGGGAATAGAAGCATTCAATGCACAGTATCTGGGTGGAAGCGTCGAGGTGACACTGGGTGAGAACGGTGTGCCGATGGGGGCTTGACTAGCTGCTGTAATACTGGTGTGAACACTCGTAGTGTTTGTGAAATGGGCCATTTCTGAAGAGAGAGTCAAGATGTGGCTAGCTGGTAGAGCTTTTGTCCCAGGAAAATAAGCAGTAGTAAGAGGTACTGTGTCTGGGTTAGAGGTTTTGGGGAACGCAGGTGAGACGGTGACTACAACACCTGATCCCGCACCAAAAAGGTCCTGTCTAAAAATGCCAGTAGACCAAAAAGGATCTTGGCCCTCAGGTCCTGGAAAAGGTCCAGTCGATGATCTAGAAGACACAAAAACTAAGTCTCCTGAAGAATTCACTCGCATAATACAACTCTCAGAATCAGGGTGAAGCTGAAAGTCCTCTCGAGTATTGGTAATTCAGAAACGTTCTAGAGAGTCAGTTCTTTCCACTTGTGGAGTGGTGACGTCTTGGACTTCACTCTGTTGAGGAGAGCCCTCCGGTGAGATTGTAGGTAGGGGTTGAGAACCTTCCAGATGCTCTGGAGATAAACCCTGCATTCTACATGAACGACGTGGAGGATCTATTGTGAACGAATTAAAAAACTGGCGAAGAGAATCCTAAGGTTAACTTGGGTTAACAAACAACATGCGCTAGTAAACAAAATCTAGGAACCAATACCAATCAAACAAGACCTTCTAATTCTGAAGTCACTAGTTGGTGATGAAATCCAACGTCGCAACAACGAGATGAGAAGGGGCTGGGCTAGGGTGGAAAAGTTACGTTGACAACCTTCTTAACGGACTTACACCCTGGTGCAATCTCCCACACATAATCGTGGGTATACCCTCCAAGGAGCCTGAGTGATTTTGGCCAACGTTGATTCCAGGTACCGTGAAGACTTGCCCCTTCATAGTCACCTTGTGTAAGACCCTAAGAAGATAGGCCACTAAGGTTACCACCAACAACAATAAATCCTGGGGGGACAGTCGACAGTCCGATCCACATGCAAGGGCAGGGTATCTAGCCCGAAATCAACTCGAGAGGCTTCCACTCATCATTGTGGGTATACCTCTAAGTGATCCTCATAATATGTGAAATATCTACACCGATATCGACAAAGCAGGGTGAGTAACTCTCTCAGTATCAATGCGGCCTCGTGTTTGACCCTTGTGTGAGAAGGGCTTCCCAGGACAGAATGTTGTAAACAGAATTTTGACACTCCTTAACACAAGATGCTATTGTGTGTTTTGTGCTTTGGAGAGTGTATCTCTCTGCCTATTCCAAAGCGCTAGCCTAGCTAATTGTTGGTGTAATAGATCCCTAGAAAAGAGTTATTAGTTAAATTTTAAAATTGCGTAATGTTATTAAGGGTTGTTGTTACTCAAAGGAAATGGAGATGAAACTGATGTTGTGTGAGACTCTGAACCAACAATGCATAGATAGGAATGAAATATAGCAATTTTCATTCAATGAATCCTATGTATGGGAGGGAAAGAGAAGTGTTTCAGAACAATTTTGAACTGCGATACACAATCTTCTTTAAGATGCAATCTCAACGAATCATGCAATAATGACAATTCTCTATTTGTTCTTTTTCAACAATTTCAACAACTGATTTTCAATATTTTCAAAACGAAAATGATTTTAAAAGAAAAATGTTTTTTACTTTTCAAAAAGGATCTACACCATGGTGGTGAAAGTAAGGAAAACCAATAACTAATGAAAAAGAAATCAACAAAACCCAAACCAATCTTTCAATGGAGACAAAAACGACTAGCAGACAAAACTAGTCTTTTCAATTGCATGAGAACAATGATGTTCCTAAACAATGAGAAAATGAGGAAGACAAAGAATCCCAACCTTCAAACCGATCAACAGCTCCTAACCAAACAAGTGCTCAGATCTAGGATCAGAGAGTATATCCTTGCTAAGAAAAGTTAAGATATGAGAGTTGAGAAAAAGATGGACAGGAAGAGCCTTAGATTTCCAAAGACTGATCGTGCACAAAATCCAAAGTCAAGAAAACATCAACCAATGGTCCAAGAAGTTCTTTTCAGACACCTATACTGATCTGGGCATCTGAACATGCAAAAACCTTAAATCTAAATTTTTTTAAAGAGGGTTTGTAGGCTATCAGTATTACACAGTGCGAGAATGGAGCATTCTCGCAGGTGACCTTTGAGAAGGATGCGAGAACATCGCACTGGATTAAATGGAAGAATGCGGACTCAAGTAATTCTCGTAGGCCACTGTGGGGTTCAGTGCGAGAAGGCCTGAAACTAGGAAAAATTTTGGAAAAAGACAAAAAATTTGAAGGGACTTCTGGACCCAGAGAGTTTATCAGGGTGTCCTGAATACTCAGAGATTGATAGAGATTTAGAAAGGTAAGGAAAGAGAAAATGGCCAAGGAAAAACACCAAAAACCATGAAGAAAAAGGGTTGCATCCCCAGTGGAGTCACCAATTTTGTTATCAGACTAATCGGTAGGTGCGAACACTAACAGATCTCCCTAGATCCACCTAGATCTAGAACAAAACAGGACAGGACATGACTATTTTCCCTAAGTTATGACCATTGAATTAACTAGCAAGGAGAAACAAGTGACATACCTTTGTAACGCTTCCTAGGGTCTCTGTTGCTCCCATTTCGCTCTGGTGCTCTCGTGAGGTCAAGACCAAGACAACACAAACCAACCAAAGTGAAGATAGAAAAATGTATTCAATTGTCAACTTATGCATATGATCAAGGAATTACACAATAAAGTAAGAATGACTTTATGGGAAAAGGACATGTCGCTGTATTATATTAATCGAAAGTAGAAGATACAACCTGATTTCCTTGATGTCACAAGCTTCCTTTCGCTGGCCCTTGGTTCCAACACACACACTTGCTCAATCCTTTTATGAAGAAGATCCAATTCCTCTTGATAGACTAGCTAGAATCCCTAAGCTTCTGTTCAAGCTGGGTTCTTCACACAATTCCTTCACCAATTCTCCAATTAATCTTGCTTAACCTTTTCCATGAGAATCCAATCAATATATAGGAGAGGATGATATGGTTACATGGATGAGAATGATCCCACCAAATCAGGGAAACCAGTAAAATGATAACCATTCGAATGCCAACCCATTTTCTAGAATATTCCCTTCTAGAACCATTGATACTTCATCCTTTTTCCAAGCTTGAAATCAAGTTCACACCCTAGGTATAGAGCACAGTACGAGAAGTTCGCACCCTAGCTGAAGGTAGCCTGTGAGAATGGGTCATTCTCGCACCCTAGGCTATAAGCAACCTGCGAACTCTCTTCAAAAACATGTTTTCTGGAAGGAGATGAATGCCACTTTTCTCAGGAGAAAGTTCTTGTTGAGAGCCTGAGTACACCATTGTTAATACACCATCTAGATGACCAAAATCATGGGTAACACACATGACTTTTGGTGCTTCATCTCGTAGGGTTAGGTTTTTTGGATGTCTAGGGTTTTTGAAATTCTTGTTTATTGTAAAAAATGCCTTTAGAGCCTCATTGTAATCATCTTCTTGCAAATGAGTGCAGTTGTCACATCTCTTCTCAGAGATAAGCCACCACCATTCTAGCAATCTTTTTTCCACTGCATTTTACAGTTTTAACTTATTTCCTTATTGAATAGAAACCAATTTTACTGTGTATCTGTTATTCTATGTTAACCATATTTTGATAATAATGTGTATTCATTTTGTTCTACAAATACATTCTAGATCAGTCATATTTTGATGGCATAATGTGTAGTCCTTGGATAT
Organism: Picea engelmannii; assembly: GCA_009831015.1. Classification (NCBI taxonomy): domain Eukaryota; kingdom Viridiplantae; phylum Streptophyta; class Pinopsida; order Pinales; family Pinaceae; genus Picea; species Picea engelmannii. The sequence continues at coordinate 49,463 of ML778699.1, forward strand.
ACCTTTCCAACGGGTTATCATATGCCTAAAATGAAAATCGTATGCAAAAGTTACGACCCCGGGAAGTTGATGTACCAACTTACCCCAATGGGGCCCACATGACTTTTGGTGCTTCATCTCCTAGGGTTAGTTTTTTGGATGTATAGGGTTTTGGAATTCATGTTTTGTAAAAAGGATTTCAGAGCCTCATTGTACTCATCTTCTTGCGAATGAGTGCAGTCATCACATCTCTTCTCAAAGCTAAGCCACCACCATTCTAGAAATCTTGTTTACAATCTACATTTTACAGTTTCAACAAATTTCTTTATTGAATAGAAGTTATTTTTACTATATCTATGTTATTTTTCCTTATGTCTCTTTGTTAATAATAATAATAATATGTTTTCATTTCATTCCCCTCATAAAATCTAGATCAGTGGTATCAGAGCAGTCTTCTCCTTGTCATTCTTAGTGCATGTCCCCGACAAAGCCAAGGTACAAAGAGTTGGGTCTCGAGATTGTTTCTCTTGAGGAAAAAATCTCTCGCACGCCCAAGCGACCTTCCATGGTGGGAGAAAAAATATGATGGTACATGAGATCCTTTCAAACTGTTTCTCGAGGAATCCCTCGGGCAATAAAGGAATGAGATGATGGATAATTTTGTGCAAATCCTTCGATGACTACCAACAGATGACACATATTCCTTGAGCAGAGGTGTCGCCCCCTTCAAGGTACAAATAAAATTTTATATTCCTATATTTGAAGGTCATATAGACATAGATGTTGTAGACAAATGGTTGAATATGCTAGAAGGGTATTTTTCTATCCATACCTTTTCGAGGAGAGAAAATAATACTTTTGTGCTCCTCAAAGTCATTCCCCATGTCAAATATTGGTGGGAGACTTTCTATGAGAAAAAAGAAACAAAGGAACCCTCATTATTTTCAATTGCACTCACCTAGGATTCCTTCAAGGATTCTATTAAGGAACAATACTACCTTGTTGGAAGTTAGGATGACCTGTATACAAAATGGACCACATTGTGACACAAAAGGGACCAAGGAGTGTAAGAGTTCACAAATATCTTCCATACCTTGCGCACCAATATGGGTATCAAATATTATGAGTGACATATGGTTCTCAAGTACCACAGTGGTATGCATAGATACATCCAGTCATAAATGGATTTTCTAGACATCTCATCCTTTGGCATGACCTATCTATATGTCGTAAAAATCGAGCAAGAGCTGAAAATAAAGACGCAATAGTTTGGGTCTAGGAACCCCTCATAGAAAAAGCAGGGCAAAGGCAGCCCCAACTCACAGAACAAAGAGAAGAGCAAAAATGGACAGCCTTAGGACAAACAGTCTAAGATGTAAGAAAATAAGGACAATGGAAAGATAAAGAAAGATACTGGGAAGTGGTGCAACTTCCATAAGAGCCCCTACGATAACATTGTTGATTTCCACTCAAAGCAGTCATTGGTGGCTGAGGTGAAATCCTATGAATCCGATGTTGATTCTGAATCTAAGTCAGAACTAGAAAAGGGGAGATAGATCATTTATGTGGAACCAAGTGCCATCATTGTTACCACCAAGATCTAGCCTGGTGAACCTCATGAGCTAGAGGAAGGAGAGTGCCTCTTTCATTCATGAATGTGGGTGAAAGCCACCCTGTTGTGATTCATGATTGATAACAATAGCCAGAATAACCTCATCTCAGCGGAGGTCTTCAAGCGGTTGGTGTTATCCACAATTTTGGTCATTCAAACTGATGCAATGATAATTTCATGATGATGGAATATCAAACTCTTCACTAAGAACATTTTCCTGAGAAAGGTTACACTTATTAGCTTCCAGAAATCACATTTTAAAGATAGTTCGCAGGCTGCATATATACTCTCCTGTGAGAATGCTTGATTCTCGCAGGCTGCATTCAGCTGAGGTGCGAACTTCTTGCACTGTAATCATGGTTAGGGTGCGAACGTGTTCTTAAAGAAGGAAAAGGATAAGATCTCGATCTTTCTAGAAGGGAATCTTCTAGAAGGATGAGTTGGCTTTCGAATGGTTGGCAAAGTACTGAATTTCCAGATATCTTGGGATCATTCCCTATCCAAGTAACTAATCTATCTTCTCCTATATATTGAGGAGATTTCTCATGGAAAAGGTTAGAAGCAAATTAGCAAGAGATTGATTGGAGAATTGGTGCAAGACTATATGGAGGACTGATGCTACAGCAGCAAGAGACAACAACAAGGTCATCATATGTGGTTGATTTTCTTCATGCATGAGCAAGTGTGTGTGTCAGAGCTAGGAGCCATCGAAAGGAGACCTATAACATCAAGGCTCAGGTTGTAAGTTTCACTTTCAATTAATTCAATACGGTAATATGTCCCTTTCCCATAAAGATGATGTCACTTTATTACATAATTCCTTGATCATATGTATAGCCTAGCCATTGAATATATTAATCTACCTTTACTTCGATTGGTTTGTATTGTTGTGATCTGAACGGTGCAAGAGAATTGGAGCAAAGCTTGGAACAACAGAGATATAAGGAAAGCGTTCATAAGGTATGTCCACAATCCTTACCTCTTAGTTCATTCAATAGGTTAAGTCTAGGGAAAGTGTATTATTCTGTCCTGTTTTGTTCTAGATCTAGGTGGATTTAGGGAGATTGGTCTGTGTCCGCACTCACGAATTTATCCTGAAACAAAATTGGCGACTCCGCTGGGGACTTATCCCTTTTTCTTTATGGTTTTTGAACTTTCTGTGGTCATTTGCTCTGTTTGCATTTTTCTCTTGATTTGTTAGTCTCTAAGTCCTCAGGATACCTTGAGAGACCTTCTGGGTCTATAATCCAATTTGATTTTTACTTGTTTTTTCAAAATTTTCATTAGTTTCAGGGATTCCCACACTGTGTCCATTAGCAGCCTACGAGAACCTTGACAGTTCGCACTCTGCATATACATTTCAGTGCGGATAGTTCGCATGCTGCATCAAAGTGGCCTACGAGAACCATAGTTTCTCGCACTGTGTTCCACACTAGCTTGCGAACAGTTTTTTGAATTTTTTGAATTTAAATTTTGACTCTGTCAATAGCTCATATATGTTGATTTAGACCTCTTTGGCTTGTTGAATCAGTGACTTATATATCTTTTGCTATAATTTGCTTGTTAGAATTGATCTAGGGTTTCTAGGTTTTTTCTTGCTTTGGTAACTTGACTTTCATCTCTTGGCTTTTCTTGGCATTTTTCTTTTCTCTGATTTCTTGAGTTGAGTGTGTCGAGTTGGCTAAGAACCAGTGATTGGTTGGGAGTTAAGTGTTTGGTGTTTATTTTGTGCTTGTTGGTCTAAAAGGACAATTTTCATTTGCATTGAGAAGCTCCTTGGTTTGCTTTTGTTTTTACTTTCATTGAAAGTTTTGGTTGGGTGTCATTGTTTGATTATTGATAGTTTGATTTTCTTTTCTCAGTCATTAGAGTTCTTCTTGGAAAGTGAACTGCATGTTTTCTTTCAAGATTTTGTTTTTTTCTTGTGAAAAACCATTGAAAATCAAATTTTAGAGTTTTGAAGTTTTGAAAGAGACATTTAGAAATTGCTCATTGATACATGATTGTTTGCATTGACATCTGAAAGGAAATTGAGCTTTGCATTTGCATTGTAGTATTGAGATTGATTCGGAAATTGTTCTCTCTCCCATAACTAGGATTCATCGAATGAAAAGAATTATATTTCATCATATCCTTGCATTATTTGGGTCAGAGTCACACATCATGAGTTTCATTTCCGTTACCTTTGAGT
>ML778699.1:67642-83725 GCA_009831015.1 Picea engelmannii
AACACAGGGAGTTGGTGCTTCCTTCTAGTTGGTGCTAGAGAAACCAGGGAGTTGGTGCTTCCTTCTAGTGGGTGCTAGAGAAAACAGGGAGTTGGTGCTTCCTTCTAGTGGGTGCTAGAGAAAACAGAGAGTTGGTGCTCTCAACAAGTTGCAGATTGCTAAATAGAGGTTGTAGCCTCATTATGAGTTGGTGCTCATATGTATGATAATGTAAATATTGTAACCATTACTTATCATATAAAGAAAAAGAGGTTTTTACCCTGTATGGGTTTCCTCAGGAAATATATGTCTCTGTGTTTCTCATATATGTGACTGATGTTGAATGTGCCATTTTTTATTTCCCTGCATTATTGTGATCATCATTTAGTGTCTCAGCAAAGAGTTTAAAAGAAGCATAATTGTTTAATCACGGTAACAACTGATTCACCCCCCCCCCTCTCAGTTGTCCAACAACAAGTATATCAGGTCATGCACTATCTGCATTATTTCTAAACTTGCCACTAAGAAACATGGTTGTACACCCCTCTTCCTACTCCTGACAGGCCTTGGGAATCCATATCAATGGACTACATGTCAGGCCTTCCATCAACCAAGAGAGGAAATGACCGTGTTTTGTGGTTGTTGATCGCTTTTCCAAGATGGCTATTCTGGCCTTTTGCAAGAAGAGAATCACAACAGAGGCCACTTCCAAGCTCTTCTTTGAATGAGTGTGGGTACATTTTGGGATACCAAAAAACATTATCTTAGATCAGGACAATCAGTTCCTCAACACATTCTGGTCGAGCCTCTAGTTACTGTTGGACACCAAGCTCACCAAATCAACTTCCTTCCACCCTTAGACATATGGAAAAACCGAAGTCGTCAATCGTATGATCATTCATATCCTACACATGTAAAATTACAAGCATCCCTGCACATGGGATGAGAGCCTTCTCTATGTTCAACATAGCTACAACAAATCCATACATAGCTCAATTGACCACATCCCCTTTTAGGTGGGGTTTGGATTTCAACCATTGGGTCCCATGGATTTTTCATTACCCCTTGTATCCACCCCCACAGACTTGTCCTATTCTCAAACTAAAGCTGACAAATCCACTTGTTTCATTGAGCGGATCCAACACATCCTCCAACAGGTTCAGGATATTTTACAGAAGTCCAATGTCAAGTACAAGCAACACCATGATCAACATCAGGTGCCACACAAGTTTTAGGTGGGAGACAAATTTTGGTTGCACTTGCAAAAAGAGTGCCTTACAGGTACCTATAGGAATATTTGTCCACTCCTTTATGGAACTCACACCATCACAAAGGTTGTGGGTGACAATGATTTTGAGCTCAAGATTTCCCCCTTCCTTGGCTTGCACCCAGTATTCAATGTCGATCTCCTTCGGACATATTTTTCACCATTATTAGACACCTTAGATATAAGATAACAATTGAAACCAACAAATATCAACCCTGACTACATGGAATAGGAATCCACTGATCAAATCGTGGACACACAGGTTAAGGGTAAGATTGAGTTGTTATATTATTTGCAGTGAAAGTCAAGTTGAGGTAGATCGACTTACGATCGAAGGTCGAGGTGGATCGACATCAAGTTGAAGGTTGAGGAAGTTGACCAGGTAAAGTTGAATTCGAATATATTGACAGAAAGTCAACCAAAAAGAGGTCAAAGTGCAGGCGTGAGACGACCGACTAGATATCGAATGGAGGTCAACTGGTAACCCGACTTGGAAGTTGACTGTAACAGAATCCTGGGATTTGTAACCATTTTTTGGTGCCAATATTTAGGGGTTTTCCTATTGTAAATCCTATAATGAGGCATGTTGTAACATTGTAAAGTGTAATCATATAATGATGTAATGCACTTATGCAAGTTAATGCATGTGTAGTTGTAGGTTGTTGGTCATGTATATGTAAGTCAGATTGGCTATAGGGTTGTTATTACACAGGAAAGAGGGTATGATGTCGATTGTGTCTTAGGTGTGGACCAAGGTTAGACATGTAACCTTTTATTCATATTGAATAAGAAAACAAGAGAGTAGAATGCTCAAAGGAATGATGGTTTCTCCCAGTTAAGGGTTCCAGGGTAAAATTTCGGTGTACTGTGTGATTTCTTGTGTCATTTTCATTCTTGATTAAATTCTTATTCTCTTATTCTAGGATTAGTGTGGAAGTGTATTTATTTACTAACATGTGGTATCAGAGCTTAGATCTTCCCTGACAAGTGAGTTATCAGAGCAGTGTTATGCTTTGGCGAGTAGATCAGATCTTGATTTTCCAATATTGAATCTGAGAACTAAACCCTAGGTATAGTAAGAATCGTAATTCATAAATTGTGTTAAAGATCGTGGTAAAGAATGTCGAGTAGTTCTAGAATAGATAAAATAAAATTCAATGGCCATAATTTTGAGCTTTGGAAGCTTGAAATAGAAGATCTTATTTTAGATCGAGAACAATGGATAGTGGTACATCTAGGTACCTATCCGACATGCATGTCGATGGAGGAATGGGAGAAAATCAAAAGAAGAGAAAGAAGTACGATTCAAATTTGTCTTGTAGATTTGGTGTTGTTGAATGTCTCAGGTGAAGATTCATCCAAGAAAATGTGGGATAAGTTGGGAAGCTTATACCAGTTGAAATCTATGGTAAATAAGTTGTTTCTTGGAAATAAATTGTATCTTCTGAGGATGAGTGATGGAAGTTCGGTGATTAGGCACCTAAATGCATTTAATATCATGTTAAACTAGTTATCATATGTGGATATTAATATCACTAATGAGGAGAAGTGTATCAACCTATTATGTTCTTTTCCAGACTCTTGGGATAGCTTAGTCGTGGCTATTGGGAGTAATACAACCACACTAGTGCTAGAGGATGTAGTTGCTTCTCTACTGTCGAAATAAATGAGAAGGAAGAACATGGAAGAATCGACCAAATATGCTCTAGTAAGAGAGGTTGAAAGATAGATAGAGATAAAGGTAAATTATCCCATAGAAAGTTCAAGTTGAAAGGTAGATCTAAATCCCCATTTCAGTCGACGCGAAGATGCTAGAAATGCAGTAAAGTTGGGAATTATAAAAATGACTATACATCAAAGGTAACAAAAGTCAGTGTTGGATCCGACGAGAAGTAGTCGATCGAGAGAAATATGACCTCAAATAAGGGAGGTGATGTGTACTTGGCGTCGACCAGTACACATTTGGATCAATATGTTTGGTTGATTGACGCAGGAGCATCCTATCATATGACACCACATAAATAATGGTTATGTGAATATAAATGATATGATGGGGGTGATGTGTTCTTGGGGAACAACTCGAAAACCAAAATTGTCGGACGGGGAAGAGTCTGACTAACACTACAATATGGGAGGAAAAGAACCCTTCCAGGTGTGCTACACATTCATGGTTTGGCAAGAAACCTAATATCTATCAGCAATATGAGTGATGAAAGTGTGCATAATCCATTTCAGAAGGATACATGCAAGATGGTCAGAGGAGCCATGGTATTAATGAGAGGATTTTGGATTGGTACCCTATACAATTTGTTAGGGAATGTTGACTTGACTGGATGAAACAACATAATTTCTCCTGAAATCGACTCGACTATGACTCGACTCGACTCTATGTTGACACAACTAGACTTGACTCAAGCCAATTCAATTCAAACTGACTCGACAAGACATGATGAGATTGACCCCACTAGTTTATGGCACAAGAGGATGGGACATATTGGACAAAAAGGACTTAGAGATATGCAAATAAAAGGTATGGTCAAATATTTTCCTAAATGTGGTTTAGAAGTTGACTTTTGTGAAAATTCCATATATGGAAAACAAAGTCGAGTGAGGTTCCCATCTGGAGCAATAAGAACAAATGGGATTCTAGAACTGGTGCATAGTGATGTGTTTGGACCAGTTACAGTGCCTTCACTTGGTGGATCCCTGTATTATTTCTCCTTCATAAATGATTTCTCCAAGAAGACATGGATATATTTCCTGAGGAATAAATCAGAGGTTTTTGATAGATTTAAGGAGTTTAAATATCTTGTGGAAAACTAGAAAGAAAAGAGGATTAAAGTGTTGAGGACTGAAAGTGGTGGTGAATCTTGTGGAAATGAATTTTTTCATTTATGTAATAAGTGTGGCATAGCATGCCAAAATACCACACCATATACCCCACAACAAAATGGAGTTGTAGAGAGAATGAACATAACGTTGATGGATAAGGAAAGGAGCATGCTCAGTGGTATTGGAACTGGTTACACAACATAGAACATACTACATACTGTACCCTAACCAACACAATTGGTATCACTGAATTTGAATCTGTTATGACGTTTTTACCCGAAACACCTGTTTTTGACTAATTTCAGGACTAGCCACAAACCCTATTTTCCACGTAGTGTAACTCCCAAAATACAATGACCCATAAGATAAATTGCTTACCACAGATACTTGGATATTTTTTCTCAATGGAATATCAATTTCACGATCTGAATCATTATATAAAAAAAATTATAGCGCAAATGGTGAGATGACCTATAAATAACATACCTTAGAAAGCACCATCAAAATAATTTATCTTTCCTTGCATTTCGGCCTTATTTTCTTCACTTTCCTCAGAATTTTGGCTTATATATCCTTTGGTTACCTCAAACATCTATAGGTATTCAATATTCTCAAGTGTATCTAAAATTATAGAGCCTTTCCTCTTATTTATACTCTCCAAGTAGCTTCCTTAAAAATATCTTCTAGGTCACTTGGCCCCACTTTCCTTATTTTAGGGTTAACCCACTTCTAATTTCTCCATTAAATTTATTATTGAAATAATTTATTTTGTATTCAATTTGAATTATAATACACTCATTACTTCACTTTATTATTTACCTTTTAAAATCTCTTAAACCACTTTGACTACTTTGACCTTTTGGGGCTTCTAGATGACATATGAGGGTCCTCCAACTTCGTAAGGCCACAACTCTAAAACCGTGAGGAGTTATGTGATGCTCCACATACCACCAAAAATGGCATGACATATACTATCCTTATAAAATAGTATTATCTAAAAATATATCATAACTCATACCATTACCCATCAAACAAACTTGGGTCCATTACCCAAACCTAGGGTCTCCAAATTCTCATGGTCATAACTCTCTAACTGTGAGGAGTTATGTGACGTTCAACATACCACCATAAATTGCATGAAAAACACTATCCATCTAGGATAGTTTCCCTAAAAATTCATTATCCTACATCTCATTATTCCACAATTAATCATGGGTTCTCTTACTCTGTAAAGCGTCTTCCTGTGAGGGATTTCACCATAAGGGGACCACTTTGGAGTTCATCCATATTTACTTCTTATCAACCATGAAAAAACAATAATGAGTCATATTTACATCAAAGAATATTGGGTCCATTACCCAAACCTTTGTGCTATGGGGATTTCTTCAAGGGTTGACATCAATGACAACCAACCTTAATCAACAATCTCCCCCTTTGGCATTGATGGCAACACTCTGATGCAATACTGAAATCATATCACTCATGCTCCCCCTGGAACCATGCTTCTGTCCTCTGCATCTGATAAATCTGATCCCCCAAGAACCATGCCTCTATCCTCTGCATCTAATAAATCTCTCCCCCTTTGTCATCTATGTAAAAGGTATCTTTCCATCTGGGGATGCTCCCCCTGACTGAAATGTCCTCTTATGGTGCTTCCTCATGTACATCTAAGACATATAAGATAAGCATTCAAAAAGCATTAAAAAATCATTCATTTTGGAGTAGTAATAACTCCAAGTCTTTGGTGAAGATATTCAAAGGCTTCTCATGGAAGTGGTTTTGTAAAGATGTCTTCCACTTATTCTTTTGTGCACACATACTCAACTCTGATGTTCTTTTATTCAACTTGTTCCCATAGAAAGTGATACTTGATTGGAATGTGCTTTGTCTTGGAGTGCATCACCGGGTTTTTTGAGATACTGATGGTGCTTGTATTATCACAATATATTAGAATGGGCTCATCATACTCAACCTGTATATCTGTCAAAGTTTGTTTCATCCAAAGAACCTGTGTACAACATGATTTTGCTGCAATATACTCTGCCTTGGCTGTAGATAGAGATATTGATGATTGTTTCTTTCTCAACCGTGATACTAAACACTCACCCAAGTAGAACGCTGCTCCACTGGTGCTTCGCCAATCATCAATACAACTTGCCCAATCTGCTTTTGTGTAGGCAATTAGTGATAGATCCTTTCCTTTTGGATACCATAGCCCAAAATCTTATGTTCCTTTGAGATATCTGAAAATCCTCTTCACTGCTAATACATGTGATTCCTTTGGTGCTGCTTGAAATCATGCCACCTGTCCAACTTCTTGCATTACATCTGGTCTAGATGTTGTCACAGACAATAGGTTTTCAATCGTTGAGCTGTATTGCCTTTGATCTGTAGACTTTGAATCATCATCTTTTCTCAACTTGCAACTGGTTTGCAATCTTCCATTCCAAACCTCTTTAACATTTCTATGATATACTTGGTTTGAGAAATAAAAATTCCTTGGTTTCTTTGATGTATCTGAAGTCGCAGAAAGAAGGATAGTTCTCCAAGTAGCGACATTTCAAATTATTTCTGCATATCTTTTGCAAATTTCTGGCTTAACCTGTCATCATCACTACCAAAAATAATATCATCAACATAAACTTCAATTAATAAAATATTACCTTGAATTACCTTGATGTAAAGGTTGTTGTCTGCACTTCCTTTTCTGAACCCTACCTATTGCAGATACTTATCCAGTCTGGAGTACCATGCTCTAGGAGCCTGTTTTAGACCATACAAGGCCTTCTTTAATTTACACACATAATATGTGTTCTCTGACAACTGAAATCCTTCTGGTTGTTCAATTGTAGAATTCGTATTCAAGTTCCCCATTCAAAAAATCTTATTTTACGTCCATTTGATATAATTTAATATTTTTGGAGCATGCATAAGCTAAAAGCAAACAGATTGCTTCCATTCTGGCAACTAGGGAAAATGTCTCTTCAAAGTCGATTCCTTCAATATGAGCATATCCTTTACATACCAATCTATCTTTGTTCCTTGTAACCTGTCCATATTCATTCAATTTATTCCTGAAAATCCATTTTGTGCGGATCACATTCTTATTTTTTGGTCTTGGAACCAATTCCCAAGTGTCATTTTTCTCTATTTGATCCAATTCTTCATCCATGGCCTTATTCCAAAATTCATCCTTGTTGGTTTCATCAAAACAGTTTGGTTCAATTGTAGATAAGAGTGCTAGGTGTGTTTGTTCTGGTGAATGAATTCTTCTTCTAGTCTCAACTCCTGCATCTTTGTTTTCGATAATCTGATCTGAAGGATGATTCTTTTGTACTCGTTTACTAGGTGTCTTTGGAGACACTTGTTGAATTTGATCTTCTGCTTCTATTGGATTCTCTTCATCTTCATCTTCTACCTCCTTTTCATCTTCTACTTCTTCTTCTAAGGGTTATTTCATTGATTCATTTTCTTCCTTTGATTCTGATCTGCCTGTTTCATCAATTGTTACGTTGATGCTTTCCACAACTTTGTTCAATCTTAGATTGTAACACTTGTATGCTTTCCTTGTACTTGAGTAACCAACAAGTACTCCTTTGTCCACACGAGAGTCAAACTTTTCCATTCTACCATCTTCTCTTTTGATGTAGCATTTGCTTCCAAAAACTCTGAAGTGATTCACATTTGATGGTCTTCCTTTCCATAGCTCGTAGGGAGTTTTTTCAGTGTTGTTTCTGAGCATTACTCTATTTTGAATGTGAATTGATGTATGCACTACCTATGTCCAAAAAATATTTGTCAATTTGTAATCCATTAGCATTGTTTGAGCCATTTCCTGTGTAATTATCATCCATTACGATAATGTTCCTTTGTATTTGAAACACTCTCTGAACCAATCTATGAATCCAATCTCTCATCCACTATCATATATCTATCCAAACCTGCTAAGTGTTCTTATGAATCCATCTCTGTCCATACTTTCCAAGACTCTACTTGCGAAACTGTCCATAATGCTAACCCATTTATCATTATACTATCAAACTGTACTTCTACTAACTGATTGCTCTGAATCTGTCTTCTCAGACTCTACAAGTTGCTTGAAGGATGGTTCTTTGGTCTATCATAGCTATCGCATAGACTCCCCCTATATAATATTCATATTACTTGGGAGTCTCTAAGTTGTATGGATCAAAACTATTCATGCTCTAATGTGTATTCATCATTATCTTCATTGGTAGATTCATCATCATCTTCATGGGTAGATTCATTATCTCTCTGAGCTCTGACTTTCTATTTGTGGATTTATCTTTCACTACAATGCCTGAAAGTACAATCTCTTGAACTTGTTCCTTATTTACTTTCCCTTCCTTTCTTTCAATTATTTTCCAAACCTTTCTGTATCTGACATCTTTCTTTTTCTTTGTAGAATTTTCTTCATCTCGTTTTATTGCCAATCTTGCGACCTCTGGTACCTAGTCTTTGTTCACCTGTTCTTCTTGTTTTCTTATCCATACTTTCTTATATCTGATATCAATATTCTCTTTCATGGAAGTATCGATCATGCTTCTACAATCATTGGCTATGTGTCCATAGTTATGACATTTGTAACACTCAATGTTACGTGCGGCCACATAGGCACTTCTTGATTGAACATTTCTTTTATAATCCCTGCAATATGCAACCTTATGTCCAAAGTTAGTACAATAAAAACAATGACCATAAAATAAATTTGCATACCTCGGAATGAATGATCTTCTTTGTGGTGTAGTCCTTTTGAATTTTTGTCTTGACTAATCATAATCATGATTGAAGCTTTTTTGTGTCTTGAACATGGATGGTCCCCTTGAAGATGTATCTTTAATAGTTTTCTTAGATTCTAGTTGACCATGATTCCTTCCTTTGATTACTTCTGCATAACTCTTTCTATTTTCTTCATTCTTCTTTTCTAGCAACCTAGAGTGCTTCTCTTAATTCTCTATAACTGATGTGAATGTTTCTGTCTCTTCAACGTTCATGTTGAGCTTGATGATTTTACTTCTCAATGTGACAACTTCTTCTTCAAGCTTCTCAACCTCTTCTTCTTTCTTCATTATATGAGACGTCATGACTTCTTCTGTTCTTTTCGCTTCTTCAAGTTGAATTTTTAATGTGATTATTTATTCTTCAAGTCCTTTCTCATCTTGATCAAACTCTGCCTCAAGCTGGTTTAGATCGTTAGTTCTTTCCTTAAGATGATCTGTCAATATCTTCTCTCTCATTTCTGCTTCTTCCTTTTGTGCTGCTATGTTGGTTTCCAAACATTGCTTTTGATATTCAAGATTTTCTTCGATATTTCTGGCTTCTTCTAGTTGAGTTATTAAGTTCACGATGACCTCTTGGGATTCTTAAAAAATGTGAAAACTTTCCTTTTGTTTCGTCAATTCTTTCTTGAGTGAATTGTTTTCTTCTCTTAGTTCATCTAAAGCACTAATCAATTCTTCTTCATAATTGTATTCCTTTTCAATTATTTTTCCTGTCTCATTTCCTTCATGGCATTCTATTTCAAGATGTCCACATTTTTCACAATTAACACAAAACAACATACCTCTGGTGATTATGTACTTTTCATCTTTTGAATCTTCTTGACATGGTGAATATAATTCTTATTGATTTTTATCTGCATCTTCTTTGACATTTTCTGAATCTGTGATGGGTGAAGAATATATGTCATGTAACTTATCCCAAAGTTCTTTTGCTGATGAAAATTTACGAACCTTTTCTCTTACCGGATTAGGTAATCCTTCCCAAATGAAATCCATTGCTATTTTGTTATTTTTTATCAATTCCTTCTTGGATGCAGTCTTTTCCCTTTTTGAACTATCATATCCTGTAACAACTAATAGCCAAATATAATGTCCCTGTGCCTGTAAAAATACTTCCTTCCTTATGCTCCACATATCATACTTAAAACCCTTATGACCATTAAACATTGGCACTCCATTCTCAGAATAATCCATTATCTCCTTCTAGTGGTTAAACTGTTTCCTTAAGGAACTAGCTCTGATACCAATTATTGGATTACTGAGAGGGGGGTGAATCAGTAATAGAGCAATTTAATCCTTTTTAACCATATAATATAAGTGTTATATCAATGAACAATTATCATCCAATAAATACAGAGTAAATAAACAATGAACAAATGAACAATCATACACATACACAGTACACCAGTGTTTTACGTGGAAACCCAAATCGGGAGAAAACCACATATTGTTTTTTCTTATATCTCTTGAAGAATTACATTCATTGGAAGCACCAACTTCCTTTGTTTTCCATCTACAACTGGAAGGAGGCTCCAACCCCCTAGTTTCTCGGGCTACAACCTGAAGGAAGCTCCAACTCCCCAATTCTCTAGCTACAACTAGAAGGAGGCTACAACCCCCTATGTTCTCCGGCTACAACCGGAAGGTGGCTACAACCACCTGTCCTTGCCACATCCAACTACCCTGAAGTAGAAGTAGAATGATGGAACCATTGTCACACTATCACTGTGAGATATACCGTTGTAAACCTGTACCAATAAATCTGAACCATACATCAACCATGCATCAACCTGTACCTCAACCTGTAATTAACCTGTACCATAAACAAGTGCATCAACCATGCACCAACCTATACCAAACAACCTGTAATCAACCTATACCATAAACAAGTGCATCCAACCATGTTCCAAGTATTTACAAATCATGTGTCAACTACTCATCAACTATAACTCATCAATATGTACCAACATCATCAACTATACACCTCATGTATGTGCCAACTCATCAACTACTTGTCTCAACCATGTACTCAACATGTACCTCAACCAAAAGCCCTCATAAATTTCATCATACAAATATGATTTGTAGCTCTGTAATATACCTGGTGTATATGATCATATTCCTGCAAACCTTCCTTAACTTTAACAACAAGAGACTAGCATTTTCATCAAACTTTTCTTTAGTCTCACATTCCTAGTTTTGGATTAGTCAAAAACCCTAACTTGAAGTAATCATAAATTTGAACCTGTAATGTATAAATATCTGAAACTGATATACACTTTTTTTCAATGTGTTTTATACAATTCCTCCAGGTTTCACTACTTGGAACCTCTCAGAAAAGGAGTTATAGAAAAAATGGCATACCTTGCTGAATTCTAGCTTATTCTAGAGAGTGACCTTGTAGAGCGTTCCTCACATGAAATATTTGTTGAATTAATTTGAAAATGTTACAAAACATACTACAGAATGTACCCTAACCAACACATTTGGTATCACTGAATTTGGATCTATTATGAAGAATTTATGACGTTTTTACCTGAAACACTTGTTTTTGACTAGTTTCGGGACTAGCCACAAACCCTATTTTTCACAGAGTGTAACTCCCAAAATACAATGACCCACAATATGAATTGTTTACCACAGATACTTGGATATTTTTTCTCAATGTATTAGCAATTTCACGATCTGAATCATTATAGAAAAAAAGTTATAGAGAAAATGGTGAGATGACCTGTAAATAACATACCTTAGAAAGCACCATCAAAAGAATTTATTCTTCCTTGCATTTCGGCCTTCTTTTCTTCATTTTCCTCATAATTTTGGCTTATATATCCTTTGGTTACCTCATAAACCTATATGTATTCAATATTCTCAAGTGTATCTAAAATTAGGGCGCCTTTCCTCTTATTTATACTCTCCAAGTAGCTTCCTTAAAAACATCTTCTAGGTTAGTTGGCCCCACTTTCCTTATTTTAGGGTTAACCCACTTCTAATTTCTCCATTAAATTTATTATTGAAATAATTTATGTTGTATTCAATTTGAATTATAATACACTCATTACTTCACTTTATTATTTACCTTTTAAAATCTCTTAAACCACTTTGACTACTTTGACCTTTTGGGGCTTCTAGATGACATATGAGGGTCCTTCAACTTCGTAAGGCCATAACTCTCAAACTGTGAGGAGTTATGTGACGTTCCACATACCACCTGAAATGGCATGACATGTACTATCCATATAGAATAGTATTATCTTAAAATATATCATAACTCATACCTTTACCCATCAAACAAACTTGGGTCCATTACCCAAACATGGGGTCTCCAACTTCTCATGGTCATAACTCTCTAACCGTGAGGAGTTATGTGACGTTCCACATACCAATGGAAATGGCATGACAAGCACTATCCATATAGGATATTTTACCTAAAAAGTTCATTTTCCTTCATCTCATTATTCCACAATTAAGCATGGGTTCACTTACTCTGCAAAGCATCTTCCCGTGATGGCTTTCACCATAAGGGGGCCACTTTGGAGTTCATCCATATTTACTTCTTATCAACCATGACAAAAAAATAATGAGTCATATTTACATCAAACAATCTTGGGTCCATTACCCAAACCTTTGTGCTACAGGGCTTTCTTCAAGGGTTGACATCAATGACAACCAACCTTAATCAACAATCTCATTTATGGGTTCCTTTGTAGAGGGTGTGCTACACCTTCGTTTTCAATACAACCTTTTTTGAAACCCATTTATTTGTCATTAATTAATTAAATTCCAAAACAATTGGGAACTACAATTGGGTAACACAAGACTTGAAAGGAGTACCACGATGTCACTTGAATCTAGAGGTACAAAGAGTACCATATGCATGGAAAGAAAGGGATAATGCATGTGTGTACACACCTCAACAAGTGGGACATCCATATAATGTGAAATTTATTTTGTAGGTCTTCAATTCTTTTAAGAGAAAAATTTCATTGTTCTCAAGGCCTTTCTGAGTGAGCATATAGAAGGTTATAATTTTGGATTTTATATTTTCCCAGCTACATTCCCTCTGGGTCTTCAGTCCCTTGTTCTCATGAAATTAGGTACAATCCCTTCTTGGGTCAGTACACCCAAAAATCCAAAAGATAAGAAGATGAAAAGGATGAACTGTGAAAAATGATAAGTATGATCAGGAATGGTACGATGAATCATCAAGGAGACCTACCAGTAGTAAACCCATCCCCAAGGGTGACCACTTACTAGGGAACAATGTCAACCACCAAAGTGAAACAGGGCAAAGAGCATAATTTCCAAGCAAGTGTTTTATAATCAAAAGCATCTTTAATTGCAACATATTCAAATGCCTCAACTATTAAAGTGACACTTACCAAAATACCTGACTTGTACCTCATAGAGAAAGACCCATTGTCTTCTGGAAACAGTTTGATGTGGTGGATGCCAACATGATGAACCAGCGAATCATGGTGGTGAAGTGGGTCTCCAATTTTTTAATTGGACATCATGAGTCGATCTATCCCTCGAAACTCGATGTCTATAACTTGAGGGCCTCCAAACATCATCTCCTTAGTTATCCCTAGGAATGCAGGATAACAAGGATGAAATCTCCCTTGCAAGGGCCTAGTTTCATCTTATGGGGATCAATTTCCTTCTTGGGGTTTCTATTCTCATTGAGGGAAGGATGAAATTACTTGCTAGGATGATTTTATCAATGTTGGGTTGATTTACCTTTTTGGTCAGATTGTAGAGTTGTTGGGGTCGATTTATTATTAAGAAGGGCCTATTTCTCTTTATTGGGTCAAGTTTATGGTTTTTGGGGTCATTTCTTCCTTGTTGGGTAGATTATACCTCTTGTTGGGCTGAGTTTGTGGTTGTTGGGATCATTTCTTCCTTTTTGGGTGGATTATATCTCTTTTTGGGATGAGATTGCAACTTTTGGTACCATTTTATTCCTTGCTTGGGTCATTTTGACTTACAGCAGGACTGTGTTGTCTTTTGGAGGCTATTTTCTATTCATATTTCCAATTGTTGGGTTTGTCTGGACCACTTTCATTGGTCAATGTTGTAACAAGGAAAATATCTAAATAAAATTAGATCTTTTATGGTATTTTCATTGTTGCCATTGTGATATTGTTGAGTTATCTCCTTTGGTAGTTTGTTGTAAATATGAATATTGTGTATGGAATTCAAAATTCAACCATTCCATGAAAACTATGTGAAACAAACCAAACAAAAAGACGCAAAACTTAACCACAATAGATAGGGGATTTATATGGGGTTTTAGAGGGTCCCTTCAAATTGTTTGATGAAATTTGTCAATGGAAATACACATTAATTGCTACAACAACGAGGAAAATTTGTGATGGTAGTAGGTAGGCTCATTACAAGAATGTACACAATGTTTTTTGGCACAAAGGTCGTGGAATCTAGTCCTATTATTCGGGAGAAAAGATAGGAAAACTCTTTGTATGGGTATTTCAGAGAACTTACCTCATCCTGAGAGGAATTGTCGTCGATTCTCGAGATGGTGAGATAATTATCGAGGAGATATGCTCCTCATTGGTGTTCTTTGAGAAACTCATTTACTTCATCATTCTTAAACAACATAGTGATGTTTGGAAGTCTCAAAATTTTCCTGAATATGGAGGGGGACAAAGAAATTGGAGACTCCCATTGTATTTGAATAATTATTCGCTTTGTGTCAAACTTATTGGCACACCAAAGTATCAGTTCTTTGAAGTCTTCCACCTCAGGTACACACTCGACCAATGTTATGCCTAAACTCCAAACCTTGTTTAATTCTTTCTTTGTAGGGGGAAGAGCCAATTAACACTTATAGGATTGTGACCACTAGAATTGGTGATATTCTTATCCAAGAGTGTTGAGTTTGTCTCCACAATACAAGTCCTTTATTTTACTTGACATGCCTTTACAATGATTTCTCTTTTTATGAATAGGTGGCACTCATATCGATATAATCTTTTTACAACAAGGTGTTTTAGTTTTTATTAATTTTACCATGTATTACCTTGATTATCAATTGTTGTAGATCTTATTTCAAAGTTGCTAGTTTCCACGGTCAGATTTTGAATTTATTAAAAATCCTTTATGACATTTATGCCACTTAATAATGGTATTTAGGCTCATACAAGTGGCAGATGATGTGGTGGAGGAGAAGTAAATTCCATCGGGGATGGTGATATGATGTTGAAAAACATGAAAAATGGTCAAGTATGGGAGTGCAAAGTGGGAAATGGAAAGTGAAATGTGATGAGCGTGGGATTGCGGGATGCAGGAATGTGGGCATGGAGAGTCAAAAAGATAAGGAGGAACTCTTGCATCCACAATGGTGAAATAAACTAAGTATTATAAAATTATCTTTTTTAGATTGCATAAGTGGATGAGTCATTTTGGAGGACACGTGATTGCGTGTTGCGGGACTATGGGTCTAAGGAAAAAATGTAATGGAATGGAAGGTTGTCCCACATCTGAATTCAAGAAATCCAGCTAAGTATAGAAAACATAGGCAATGCATTATACATGACACAAAAAAAAGGGGTTATTCTGAGGGCTACGAGTTTATGGGTTGCGGGACATGGGAATTTGTGAGATAAGAAGTGGACTGGTCTCCCATAATGGGACACCTGCAACACGGAAAAATAACTAATTGTTGGGATCGTGAAGTAAGAAAAGTGACTAAGTATAGACTTACAGGTTTGTGGACCTTCAAACTTGATGGTAGCTCAATTTGCAACTTGCATTTTAAAGGAAAAAATGAGTAAGTATAGAATATACAAGGAGCATAAGAAGAAAATAATAATACTAAGGATGGTTATGTATATACCAACGTTGATCAATGAATGTAGATCAATAGGAGGGAAGGGGGAGTTGAACCTTTTTCTACTCTCTAGAGTGCCATCTTGTACTTGTTATGATTAGAAGAAATCTGCATGATCACAATGTGTAATTTATTTTTATAGCTAGCCACCTTTTATATGTTCCTAACGAATTAACTATAATACCCCACTCCACCTCCCAATTTTTAAATATAGGTTAAATTTGTGCATACATAATGTAATTATGAAAAATAATAAACCATATCAATATGTTATATATTCATGTCTTGGTATCAAGTCACAAGTCCTAACATTAAATATATATATATATATATATATATATATATATATATAT
>ML778699.1:83889-94220 GCA_009831015.1 Picea engelmannii
ATCTTATATATATATATATATATATATATATATATATATATATATATATATATATATATATATATATGGTTTGAATTTTATCTCCACAAAAAATACATGTACATGTATTATTACTAAGGAAACAATTAGTGAAATAATATATATATATACACTACAAAGTTACACAATTTATGTTTAGTAATTTACATTTTTGTTTACCTTAGTCAAATAAAAATGGGATAATTTATATTATTTTGAAAATAATTACATTTATATTGAAGTACTTGGGAGGTGAGGCTCAAAGATGAGCCTCACATCTAAAACTAATTACTAGTAAATCACTCAAAGCTAATTAATCTCACAATGAACAAAATAAAATATGAGAGAAGCCAAAATGAGTAACTTGATATTATGAGAAGGCTTGCTAGGCCTTTATATAGCATTACAAAATGGTTCATTGGACAAAGTAAAAAATATCTCATTAAATGAGTCTCTATTATTAGTATAATAGATCTAACTAGTCAACTAACTAAGTAGTGGAAAATAAAACCCAATACAATAATGGAAATAGCTCATTAAATGAGTCTCTATTATTATAATAATAGATCTAACTACCCAACTAACTAAGTAGTGGAAAATAAATAAAACCCAATACAATAATGAAGAGGTGGGACTCTCTTTGACCCATATAGGCAACGTGTTAGCCCAATTAATTAATGAGGAGGTGGGAATCTCTTTGATTCACATGGAAAATCTATTAGATTTATAGATTTATGACTTTTGCATTCGAATTTAGACCATATACCCCCTAAAATTCAGATCATTATGACATCCAAAAAGGGAATCAAGTTGTCTCTTTAGGTTTCCATTATGAATTGGATGTGGGGGGAGAGACTATTAATATGATTAAAGAAGGATATAGGGTTGGAATGGCCATGAGGCCATATAAAAAATGTGTCATCTACAAAATGGAACCAACATTTGGGTTTGAGAGAAATTTTTCTTAAGGATAGAGACTCAAAATGTTCCATAAATATATTGGCTACCACAGGGGAGAGGGAGGACCCCATGGTTGATCCCTCAGTCTGTTCATAATGGACCCCCTTAAAGGTGAAGAAAGTAGAGGAGAGACAAATCTTGATAAGGTTTAGAGTTTCAGGGTCAACAAGCTTGGCAATGAGGGTGAGGGCTTCCGCTATTGGAATTTTGGGGAAAAGTGATACCACATCAAAGCTAACCATAATCTCATCATCATGAAGGTCAAGATTATGGGTTTTTTCAATGAAATCCGTAGAATCTTTGATAAATGAGGAGGTTTTTCCAATGAAAGTTTGAATCTTGTCGACAAGAAAATGAGAGAGAGATTGAGTGGGGGCTCCTATCGCACTTACTATAGGTTTGAGTGAAATATATTTTTGGTTTTCCATAAATCCTCGACCACTTTTAATATTTCACCCTCTTAACCTTATATCCTTTAACCCCCCCTCGTTTTTTTTTCGACCTCCTTTTATTTTTAACCCTCCTTTACTCTTTTCACATTTCCCCATCTTAACACAAGCTCACCTTCATTATTATCACTTTATTAATCTTCTCTTTTAAATATACTACCAACCTTCTCTCCCAATCTCCTTATCTTTTTCATCATTTCTATTACAAACTCACCTTAATTACTTTATTATTTTCATTTGATTAATCTACTCTATAAAATGGATTTTTAACCTTCTCTCCCATTCCCCTTAACTAGTTCATATGTTCTATTACAAACTATACTTAATTACTCTATTACTATCGCCTTACATTCTTCATTACTAACCACATGAATCTCCCTTCCTCTCCCCTCTCCTAACCTAACTCTAAGGTCTTTTTGACTTATCCACTATCTCCGATCTCTCCCAATTAACTTTTTTACCTTATTGTTTAATTTAATATTATCAATAGAATACTCTATCATTTAAATTATTTTCAATTTAATATTTCATCACTACATATTTTAAATAAGTTAAGTCTATATCAAAAGAATACTCTATCAGATAAATACTCTTATAGATAAATACTTGTTAGTTTAATATTTTTTTAATACTTTAATTTAATACAATACTATACCATATAAATTATTTTTAATTTAATTTATTATACTATCCTTATATCATATGGATACTATACTTTATGGATTATTTTGTTTATTTAATTTCATCTTACTCCAATATTATATATTATCGTTATGAATTTAATCAATGCATTTCAATTTATTCAATTATAATTTCCATCATTCATAATTTTGATATTTTTTACCTTCTTTATTATTCTTATTTTTCATTTAATAATCTACATAATACCAAGGACTATCCAATTAATTAAAGGTAACCTTTATCTGGTTATATAAATTTATATCTCAACACTCTCTTTTACTACATACAAGTTTTTCAGGTCCTAATGATGGGTGGAGTGTCCACTCGAAACGTCGGATGTTTTCAATTCAGAAATATCTCTAGCATGATGACAAACTATGAAAACCTGCACACTCATATCATCAAAATTTACTTATCATTAAGCGTATGAATGAAAAGGTTATTTATGTATGAAATGAAAAAGTATTATAACTTTCAAACCATAACAAAATAAAACATGTTAGACAAAGTTTTAAAATATTTAATTTATCTA
This sequence comes from Picea engelmannii, assembly GCA_009831015.1. Lineage (NCBI taxonomy): Eukaryota > Viridiplantae > Streptophyta > Pinopsida > Pinales > Pinaceae > Picea > Picea engelmannii. Next base: position 86,530 of record ML778699.1, read on the forward strand.
CATATTTTTTATTTATTTATCTTTAATATTTTCAAGATAAATTATTTATTTCAAATGTGGTAGCAGAGAGTTCACAAATAAACGCTTATCCTGCATGTCAGTGATTGCATACTTCAAATTACCTTTCAACCGTTTAAACCTATGATCAATTTCCCAAACAGACTCACCTGGTTTTTGCCTGATTTCAATCATTTCATTCATATACTGATATTCTAAGCTAGGATTCTGAAATTCATTTATCAGTAGTCTTTCCATGTCTGCAATAGTCCTTGTTTCTCCTGGGGACTATTTACATATAGGATCATGTACCAATCTTATGTGCGGTCTCTTAGTGTGATAACTAACTACACAAGTTTTTAATCCTCATTTATGATCTGCTTTGCTTCCCATATCTTCTCGTAGATGAATAAATGTTTTTCAGGTTCCTATGATGCCTCTCCTTGAAATTCCGGTAACCTGATGGTGGGATCATGTCCTACCATGTTGAAATTTGTTAAACTACTACCTCTGTGCAGTGTATATATTTGACTAATACTTCTTGAAATGGCTCCCCCAGTTGATGCTTCTTGACTGGATCCTTGTCATGTCGTTCTTTTGCCACTAAAATTCGGTTGTCTAGATGTTGGTGTTATTTCTGGTGTACTAGTCACACATGGGGTTATAGGTTCCACACTGTTGTTGATCTGGATTGGAGTTATGCCTTTTGTTCCTACCCTTGGACCTCCTATTTTCCTTTCAAAAGTTGCACGCAGGATTTGCTCAATCTGCTCCACAGCTTGGAGATCATCTACCTCTTCTTCATCACTTTTCAATCCCTCTCTATAAGTTATGGCTCTCTTCTTATTATTCATATTATATTGGCAGGGTGCTCCACTGCGCATCTTTCCAGTTGTACTTGGGATAATTTATATTATTTTTATGCATTTATTGACATGCAACATATGCACTTATTTGTGAACTCTCTGCTACCAAATTTGAAAAACCCATTAAGAAAACAAAAGTTCCAAACTCAGGTAGAGGCTTTGCAGGCAGCCTTACAACTGGAAGAGAACCAATATCAAAAGACAGATCCAACAATAGAGGAGTTGAAGGAGGATCTGAAGAACCTAACATTCCAGCTTAACCAAATAAGGGAAAACAGAAAAGATAATATGTTTGGTGTACCACATGTAGGATAGAAGGACATCATAAGAATGAATGTACAACTTTTGCGCAGTACATGGCAACAAATGTACCAAACCATTTCCAATAGGAGGACCATGGTGCAAGATTTGTAAAATGCATGGGCATGATCCATATCACTGTCCAATGATGCATAAGTATTAGAGAGTACCCAAGAGTTCATACTGCATTTTTTGCAACTCAGTCGGTCATGATGATAAATATTGTAGGACAATGGAGCTAATGAGAGAAAAAACTTCAGATACTTATAGGGTGCAAGTAGAAATAATGACAGGAAAAATTGCACCTCATTTCAACCAAGTACCACCTCCATAAAAAATGTGCAACAACAATATAACATTGTGCAACCGTAATACAATAATGTGTAGCTACAATATAACCCTATGCAGTATAACCAGGTACCTCAGTACAACACACTGTGAGGATATTGGGCTGGATACAGAGGTGGAGGACGTGGTAGAGGAGGATTTGGACGAGGAATATGGAAAATAGTGTACCAAAACTTCCAACATATATGACATTATGCAATGGAATGTCCACTTCCACCAGCGACATGCATGTACTTTCGCACAACAGACCATGATACAGAAGACTGCACAACACACTTAGGAAAGATCCAAGAAAAAAGGAACCATAATAACCATAATGTACAATGGATTTCTATAGAATCCGGGAATTATGGAAGAAACATCAATATAGTCATGCGCGAAGGATCTAAGACATGAGCCGACATAGTAAGACAAGACCCAATGCAAAACCAATGGGTGAAGAAGAATATCGAACCACATAAGCAGTTTGATGCATAGAAAGAAAAGGAAACATTCAAGGAGGAAAGACAAGAGTTTCTCAAGAAAAATGTTGCATCTACATCAGTCATGCAACACACTCAGAATGTACCAATGTACGAAATGCCCTCCTCAATGGACCACACCAGTGAAGCACAACCTATAGAGCAAGTAAGTAACATAAAAAAATTTATACAATCTTGTGTTAATTATTAAAGGATCCATCATCTATCAAAATATTACAAAATATGATATAAAGATGTAATATAGAGGTAGAAAAGAAATTAGAGCAGAAAACAATCAATCACCTCCATACAAGAAGAAGTACAAGCATGGAATTCAGACTCAATGCTAATATTGGGGACTTCGATATGGTGATATTATACTGGACTTAGTTTCTGAATTAAATGTCTTACCTAAGAAGACATAGCAATGTATGGTAGAACCCACATTAGGCTATTCACTTGTCTAGTTGAAATTAGCAAATCAACACATATTTTTACCAATTGGAAGGCTTAAAGGTGTGACGGTAGATTTGTATGGAGTGCGCACTATGGTAGACTTTGAAGTAATAGAGATAGTAGATGTCACAACACCTTATCCAACATTTCTTGGATTGGATTGTGCATTTGATAACCAGGCCATAATCAACCCGAAGACAAGGAAAATGACATTTGAATTAGGAGAATATACAGTAATTGCACCATTAGATCCTTTGGAAGGAGAAAGGTTTGTAGAACACATTTGTCTATATTTGGAGGAAATAAACCAATTGTACATAACCACCGTGCGCGAAGAAGATTAGGTTATCCCAACTACAGATGGGGTACTCAACTAGAGAAGCATCACATCATGTTCTTCTGACTCAGATACACATTTGGAGAACTAACAACAATGATTACATCAAGTTTCCACAAGAAGTTGTGCAAGAATAGATCGCGTAGTAAGATGGGTTGGTACAGAGATAAGAGAACCTCCCACTTTTCATGGGGTAAATGACTTAGAGGAATTTCTGACAAAATATGAAGAGGAAGTGTTAGAGAATCCTAGAGTATTATCCCTAGATATTGTACTCAAGGCCACACTTGCAATATGGTGGGGTGCACAAAAAGAACAATTCAGGATTGGTACAAATGTAAATGATTAATGCGCATTAGATTTGGCGTAGAGAAGGGGAGAAATAAAATGCAGAAGTATGATGGGAAAGGAACACAAAAGAAACAGTTGGAGAAGTGCATAACACAATGGAGGATGACACCACCAAAAGAATGGCCTCATCACTTCATCCAGACACTGGAAGGAATCCTAGAGAAAGGGTATGTAGATGAAGAGATGCATAGAGGCACTACAGAATGGACAACATTACAACAAAACGTTGTAGTAACCTTCTCATTTGAACATTAGAACCCCAACATTGATTCAACATTAAAGCAGATAAGAGGTTTGATATTTATTGATGAAACAAAGGTTGAACTCATGACAAAATATCAACAATAGAATAGATAGACAGTAAAAAAACTACTTTCATGCTATCATGTTGAAGAGGAAGAACTAAATGAGGATGATCCACACAATATTGATATTATAGAAATTGAAGGAGAAAGAGAGGTGGAAGGTCCATCTCTGGAGTTAGAAGTATTTGTTGCACCAATCAAAGTGAATAAAGTCAACATTGGGACAATTGACAATCCTAAAATGGAAAGTATTGGGGACTATTGGGATGAAGAAACAGTAGAAATAATAACAGAGTTATTGCATGAAGACAATGACCTGTTCCCAATGACCTTTACAGAGATGAAAGGAATAATAGGAGAGCTAGGAGAGATGAAAATACCTCTCAAAACTGAGGCAAGACCTATCATATTGAGACCTTATAGGCTGAATCCAATATATAAGCAGAAAGTGAAGGCTGAAATTGACAGAATGTTGGAAGATGGTATCGTAGAACTAGTAGAGGAATCTGAACGGATAAGTCCTATGGTAGTCCAAGAAAAGAAACAAGGGGGGATAAGGATTTGTGTAGATTTGAGAAAATTGAATGTTGCTTGCTTACATGACCCTTTCCCTACCCTTTTTACAGATGAAGTCTTAGAGAATGCGGGAGGCAAAGAAGCATATTCATTTACAAATGGATTCTCATGTGTTGGGTATGTATTATATGTTGAAATAATGTAACTGCGAAGAGCATTCTTATTATTATTTTGTTATTGGATTAAATCCCCATTGTGGATTAATCATGTCATTATTATTATTTTTATTATTAGATTAATCCCCATTAAGGATTAATCATGTCAGTAATTGAATAAGAACCAAATCCCCTTTTGCGGATTGGTCATCGAACAATTACAAAGTGCTGAACAAGAAGTCGGCCCCAACAGTTATAATGGAAGGGCCATAATTAATTAAAGGTGGGTTTACCCACCCAGAGTGAGAGGTCGGCCCTGCCAGATGGTGACTCTTCACACATACCAGATTGATATAAATAAGAGGTTGGCGCCTCACTTCTTAGACACACTACACTTGCTCATTCTCTTATGAGGCAAGCTGCAATTACAAGTTGGAGAGAGGAGAAGAAGGGTGGCGCATCTCTTGGAGAGGACTATCTGTATTGGTTTGATTTATCTCTTGAACATTGTATATGCTATTTATGATAATGAAGTTTTTGTTGGGTTTTATTCCCCTAGAGGGTTTCCCAGGATAAATGTTGTGTCTCTTGTGGATGTGTATTTCTCAGTGATCTTGTTCTTATGATGCTCTTATCTATTGAAATGCAAAGAACTATAATAATGGCATAAACATTAACATGGTTTCAGAGCCAACCTAAAGGAAGCACAATCTGCAAGAGGAAAAACGTCACTGTTACCGTACCCCAAAATTAGGGTTTTGAAAAAGTGAGTATTTCCAACTCCCTAACACCCTAGAAAGTTGTGCCCTCCCCCAAGGATCAATTTGGCACCTAGAGCGCACCTTTTCAGTGGCTAGATCTCTCAGAAAGTGAAACCCTAGTTTCACAAAGTACCAGAAAACTAGAAAACCAGAGTACCAGAAGTACCAGAAAACTAGAAGCACCAGTCCAGAAATTTGCAGATCAGATTTGAAGGGGTAAAAGTTGGATTTTTGAAATATCGACTGCACTAGCCAACTCGCCTCAGCTCAGGGCATCTATCCCCTGGATCAGATTTTCAAAATTCGAAGTTTGAAAAATTAGGGTTTTCTCATAAAACCCTAAGTTGCAGTTGCAGTTGCAGTCTCAGAACTAGTTGTAGTTGCAGTACTAGTTGCAGTTGCAGCCGTAGAACTAGTTGCAATCACTCTTGAAGTTTTTGGTAATGATTACCGCTGCTACCAGATGGAGCCACTACTTGCAAATGCTATCCGAGGTATGTACTCACATATGGTTAATGGTTAAACCCTAAAGAGTATTTGCAGGAGAAGGGATCTCTTGCCATAGATCCAGAAGGATCTCAAGATCCAACACATTTAGAGGAATGATGCAACCCAGGTGTGATTATTCTAATATGCATCCTATTTGTTATGAAATTATCTTCATCAATGTTGCATGTTGAAGCTATGATCAAATCATTAGAAGGATTGAAATTTGATCATAGAGCTTATCCTCTAACCTAACCTTTTGTCAAGTTAGTGTATTTTCTTAGTACAAAAGATAGGTTGAAGAAAGCACTTGTCACTTGAGTGAAGGAGACCTGGAAGAAAAGCAAGCACTCATTCTTGAGGACAAGGCTCCAGGTTTGATTAATCAAGATTCAAAGGTACACATGACATGCTGATGACTTTAGTTGAGATAGCAATCGTCGTAAAGTATTATACTTGATAGAATGTGAGAATATAGATGTAAATACTTTGCCTAATATGACTAACACCTCCTCAAGGAGAAACCTCGTGTGTTAGTTCCAGGTTGCCATGGAAGAATGCTTGGTCACAACACTATAAGAGTGTTGACCTCATTTCGTATTGTATTCCTTAACTTTAATCTTTACTTCTGATAAATTATAAGTGATAGCTCTAAAGGAGCTACTGTGATGATTGTTCGTGATATTGCTTTATATTATCAAGAAGGATATTATTCTTGCTTGTTGTTTTGTTGACCTTGCTCCAGGTCACATGAGGAAGCTATAGCGATGGTTACAGAAGGAAACGTGCTAAATAAGAAATCATAAATGAAGCAATCAGCAGTGGAAAAGAAGAAGGTGGGTCACTCAGAAGTTGCCATGACCCACGCTATTGAAGAATCCATGTGAACTCTAGAAGATTAGCTCACATCAACTATAAGGCGCTACCATACATATGCAAAGCTATCACAGGTTTACCAAAACTCAAAGGTGACCATGAAGGCATATGCGATGGATGTGCACAAGGGAAAAATGTCAATAACCTGTTTCCGAAGAGGGACAACAAGGAAGAAGGAGTCCTAGAACTCATTCATTCAAATGTGTGTGGCCGAATGCCATCATCCTCCATTAATGGGTATGTATACTATGTATCGTTCATTAATGATTATTCTCATATAAGACCTGGATATATTTGAAGTGTTCAACAAGATCAAGGAATTCAAAGCCTTGATAAAAGAACCCTTCTGTAAGGAAGATTAAGATACTCAGGTCAGATAATGGAGGAAACCTTAGAAGAGTTTGTGAATATCTACGAAGATGTTGGGATCAAGATCCCCAACAGAACGATGTAGCTGAACAGAAGAACAGAATCATGCTGGAAGCTGTGAAGATCAAGATCTTCCTATGTGCTTATGGGCAGAAGCAACAATGGTAGTTGTTTATGTGTAGAACCGATTATCCCATAGCGCACTTGGGCTCAAGACACTGGAAGAGATGTTCACCGGAAAGAAGCCAAAGAAAGAAAGGAATATTTGTGGGATACTGTGAAGTATCCAAAGCCTTCAGAATCTACATACCTGGTCACTTCCATATTGAGATCAGCAGGGACGTGACCTTTGATGAAGAAGCTGCACTTAAGAAATTGAGAAGATGCCATCTTGAAGACATATATAAAGAGGAACCTATAAATCCCAGGACGACAGAATCCGTGAGGGAAGTTCCTAGAGTTGCAGAACCTATAAGGGAAGTCGTAGCTTCCCCTGATGAGGAGACTCCTGAAGATAATGATATAATAGAATTTCAAGAACCTCCTCAAATAACCTTCTCCCATAAAAGAAATTCTGCTTGGGCAAGAGAGCTTATTCAAGATGGAGAGAAGTATGGTGTTCCAGAAGGAACCATAAGACAGGTGAAGAGATCAAAACCATTCTCCAGTTACATGGCTTTGATGTGCAATCTACTTGATGAAGAACCTACATGTTTTGAAGAGGCCATCCAAAAGAAGGAAGGGGCAAATGCCATGACAGAGGAATACCAATCCATAATAAAGAATGATGTATGGGAAATTGTTCCCAGACCAAAAAGTAAGGATGTGGTATCATCAAAATGGATCTTCAAGATAAAACATGCTGCTGATGGAAGTATTGAGAAATATAAAGCAAGATTTGTCGCTTGTGGATTTTTCCTAGAAGGAAGGAATCGACTATGAAGAGGCATTTGCTCCTGTGGCTAGATACACTTCGATCAGAACCATTATAGCTCTTGCTGCCAAGATGAAATGGAAGCTGCACCAGATGGATGTGAAGACATCTTTTCTGAATGGTGTTATCGAAGAGGAAGTGTATATAGAGCAACCCCAAGGATTTGAGGTTGA